>JAULJZ010000003.1:169522-187503 GCA_032270985.1 Heliamphora pulchella | reverse complement strand
GGGGGGGGGGGGGGGGGGGGAGATTATGCAATTTGTGATATGTAAAGGACATACAGGGTAATAATTTCCAGCGATAGGTTGGTTCACTTGAAGGTCCCAGTCTTCCCTGTAATCTCGAACCTGCAAAACAGCATTTATTCAAAATGCAAGAGTTTGACTATTCCATTCAGGACCAATAATACAAATTATCATATTGTGCAATTCAAATTGAATTAAACGATCAATCTATATCCTCCTCTTCTTATCAACCACAATTGAACTTTCTGGTTCCTCCTTAGAGACAAGCAATCAATAAATGCTAGTCGTGACATTAAGACATTGAATAAATTCAAGAGTCTCGGCTACATTGCATAAATATTCAAGAAACTCAGACTCACAGCTCGTCACCAAATTGAACTTTTTTTTTTATCAGCAACAATAAAATATTATTAATGAAAAGAAAAGATACAAAAGAAAACGGGACCACAATTCCAAAAGAGTAACCAAAAAAGCAAAATATATCCAAAACCCTAACTACAAGTCACGCACTGCTCTCCATTCTCTAGAAACAAAAATAATGAAATCCTATCAAAAGGAAGAGAAGCTGAAGCTCAGAAAGAGGATAAATAACACACTCTATGTCTCTATCCCATAAAGATTCAACATCATCAAACTTATCCTCAAATACCATTGCATTGTGCTTTAACCATTTGGCCCCCAAATTGAGAAGACGACGCAACCCAAACCCTTGAAATTATTTGGTAAGAGATGGAAGCAAGAAACCAGAACCATCCAGGGCACTATCGCTTTCCCTTTTTTTATTGAAAGGAAGAACAAAATTGTTCGGATCATCATAATCATATTAAAGAAGATTAGCAAGGAAAGTACACGAAAAGTGAAGTGATCCCTCCTTAGGCCTTAAGGAAAAATATCAAGTAAGGCCAACAAGGATCCCAATTCAACCAATTCCCTATCATTGAGATTTCTAAAGAAATTGGAATTCTAGGATATTGGAGTCGTCACCAAGTTGAACTAATAAATTTTTTTTAACAAAAATTAACATGACAGAATAGTAAATAATAATAAAAAAAAGGCATGACAGAATAGTAAAAAAGGCATGCATCAAAAACCAACATACCCTCTTGATGAAGTCCCGCCCATTAGAATCAGTGTAGAAGGTTTTATTGGTCATCATGGGTGTTGTGATTTGAGTTGTTATTTCTTTCCCAATTCCGTCATCCACAGGTATAGGCCCAATCTAAAGTTTAACATATGAAGTTAAGAAACCATAGCCTTACACCATAAAATTGTTTCACTAATTCTATCAACTAGTGTCATATAAACTTACACTGAACTCAACTTCAGCATGTTCCTTTCCCTTGTATACCCTTGTGATCTGCACCCATGCAGTTTTGTGTCACTGTAAGTATACAGCAACAATAGGGTGAACTAAAACGAAAAGAAAAAAAAAACTAACATTTTTTCAAAAAATTAAAGAAGAAAATGAGAATACGATTGCAGGAATTAAATTCATTGATCTGGACTCCATGCTTTTTAAAAAGCACAATCCTAGAAATTTGTTCCTCTAGAAAGTTCCACATGGACCAGTAGAATCGTCTGGATGGGACCAATAAGAATTAGAACTCCAAAAGTACTTGAAACATTCAAGAGGATATTCCCTAATGTATGTTATTAGCAACCAATAAAAAGGGTTATTTGCAAACAACATTAACAAGAGAATGAGTGAACTCTAGGTTAGAATATGGGAGAAACATTTAAAAATTTAAATGTATTAGCTTAAGTAGGACTAAGAAAGAATGTATGGAATGCAATTTTAACACTATCGGAAATATTAATGAAGATAGAATAAATATTAGTGAGTAAGATATGCCGGATAGCGACTATTTTTTACATCTTGGGTCAATTATTCACAAAGAATGAGACAAATTGAGGTAAATAGAAGAATGCATCAATAATGTAATGTGGTTGTAGGATTCTTGTTAAATTGAAGGAGAAGTTTATTAAAACTGTTACTAGGCATGATATGAAGAACTGCACACAATGTTGAGTGATTAAGAAACAAGTTTAAAAAATAAGTGTAAATGAAATGAAAATGTTGAGTGGATAAACAGTGTTATAGGAGAAATGGGAAAGCAAGAAATGAAAGCATTGGGGATGGCAGATACAAGTAGCACCAGTTTTAGATAAAATGAAGGAAAGGTGATTCAAATGATATTTTCATGTGCAAAGTAAACCAATGCGGCTATTAAAGAATGGTTTGATCCACATTGAGGGTGATAAGAGAAATAAAAGAAAGTTAAGGAGAACAATAGTTGATGCAATAAGAAAGTGCATAACTGCATTAGATATAGATAAGACACGTATCAATTGCCCAAGTACCAAGGACAGGGACTTAATGAGTTTATTTCTGAGTTGCAAATTTGCCAAATAAAGTACCATATGTGATGTAGAAAACTATTTACCTTCTAAAACCACCTATCATAATAAGGAAAGTTTACAGGCAATAAGGGTGGGGCACGGCCAGATAAAAACGTATGTATCATCTTTACATGTTTACAACCTGGTATATCCATGGATTGAGCTGTTGATGTACTTCATCCATGAGCGGACCCCGCATAACAGTGAAGGAAACCTGGGAAAAATATTAGCACCCATTTCCTTCAGAATCAACATTTTGATAAGCAACACACTTATGTGGGTAGTTCTTCATTTATCATACGGACAAGGAAGTCAAGAACATAAAATGGAATGCTTACCTGGTCTTCAGATTCTATGGGTATTGGGAATGTACCATTTGGACGAAAAATATATGCCCCAGAAGCCTTAAACCATTAGAGAAAAAAAATTATAACTATTACTATGATTTTTAATTATGGAACAGAATTCCTTCTATATCACAATAAGTTAGTAAATCATTAATTCAAAGCCAAAAACACTATACATGAATAACAAAAGTATATGATGACCTTTGGTCAAGAAAGGTATACCTGGGGATCTTTGTCAGTTCCATTATAGCTAGAGTAGTAACTGTATGAGTGCTGAGCAGATGTTCTAACCTTCACTTATGAACAATATAGAAAAGGCAAATAAATTTATTTTGTTTTGTTTATTCTTAGGCAGAGAAAAAGGAAAATCAAAGCGTCATTTTTGTCATGATTATTAGAATGAGAAGAAAATTCATGAGAAATGGAAACACACTACGATCCAAATATGATAGATGGAAACACACAAGTCACAACAATCAAACATGATGGTTACTACGAAAATGTACATACCAAGTTTCTGTTATTAATGTAACGAGTAAGCTTTCCCTCATTTGCAGTGTAATGGAGCTTCAAATTTCCTTGACCAACTTCAACCATAAAATTCATATCTCCTTCTGAAGGAAATGCTTTTGAGATCGTTGAACTACCTACTTGTAAAAAAAGAAATATTAATGAAAAAAATACTAGAGCAATCAAACAATTTTGTGTGAGCAACAGAAAAAATCTTTTTCTGTTCATTCTAGTTTATAAGAACAAAGCACTAGGTGCTAATTTGCTAAAGCAACATGGTTAACCTGTCCGTTTGGCACTTGAGACAACATAAGTGCTGAAACCAAGCGGTGGTACTGATACAGAAAAGGCAAGCCAGAATTTAATTGCGTCACTGGGAGATCTACCCAAATATGCTTTAACATGGAAGTTTCTGGCCCTCAAAGAGGCATTGGATATAGGAAGAAGTTGAGACTCAATTTCTCTTCCAGCAAAATCCAGAACAATTACCCCCTCAGTGGAAACCTGTAGCAGATTTGCTTGTAGTTAGTAGTTAAATATTATACAAGCACCTCATTAGCTCAACAAATCCTGAAAACCCTTATTTGTTCCATAATTGGCATTGTGGGTTTTTGATGCAATTATGCAAATGAGCTTATGGTAAAAGTTAATTATTGAAAAGACAAAAGTATCAAAATGGGGCTCCTTAAAAATCAGTTTTTTTTCAGATTTTTAAAGTTATTTTTGACCCATAAGAGGAAAACTTAAGCTGCCAAACAAGCTGGCACAACTTTCAAGGCAGAAAAAGTTTAAGCAGCAGCAAACACCCTCACTATAGGTACACAGTTAAATTCAAGCTTTTGAATGAAAGTACATGTATACTACCCTTAAATATATATATATATATATGAATTTGTTGCACCTTCCCTTTTTGTTTCATTTGGTTAATGTTTGAAGAAGTAGCACATCTAGCAATGAAACAGCCCAGGAGTTTGATATTCCACATTCTAGATGGATATAACATTGGTAATATGAATTGCTAAGCTACTGCCATAACTTTGTTGAGCATTTAAAGAATTTCAAATCACAGATCTTAAATATTCGCAAGGGATAAGAAATAATAAAATAGAGTAGCGCAAAGTGGGAGCACTCACCGGAATCCGAATTGCTTCATCCCTACTCCATCCTAAAGGATTGTAGACAACTATGACCTACAAAAGCAAAGAGCATAATATTATTATATGTCAGCTCTAATCTTCAAGACCCCAAAAGTACAAAAAACTAAAATAAATAAAACATAATAAAAAGATGGATTATTAGCCTCACCAAGCTTTTCCCGTTAGACAAGCCAGCTTCTGATGGAGGACAGTAGCTTATATTAAGGAGGGAGCACTAACAAAATGGAAAATGGACAAATAAGAGCTCAATAATTTATTCTTTTGAAAAATAAAATGTAAATATAAATATATCAAAAATGAAAGATGCTCCAATATATATCTATATATATAACAATTTCAATATAAGAACTAAAGAAATTAATTTAATTATATCATTTTTCAAAACTTCTCACAATACCTTTCTAAAGAAAGTTTAAATGCACTTTTCCCCCTAACACAGTTATATGAAATTTTTTGTTAATGGAGAATTATAAATGAAAAGGCGGCCAAATTGGAATATGCTTCCCTTATAATTCATCATAAAAGACTGTACATTTTGCTTGTTGGTCGAGAGTGCAATGGCAAACCAAGTTGCAACTAGTGCATTTAATATAACTTAGCATAGGACTATAAAGTAGTTACAAAAAATCTGGCAATGGTCAATAAAAATTCACAACTTATGTTTTGTCATGACATATCTTCATGGATGTAGCATCTTTTAAGAATCTGCATTGGAACATAGCAGTGCTGCTTAAGATTAGTATAATTAATGCAATAACTCAGACCTTGTTCCATGTCACAGTTACAAAAGGAAAAAAGAAAAAAGAAAGAATTGTTCAGCGTTATGCTTTTAGTTACCAAAGAGAGAGAAGAGTTTATGTGGAAGAGTAAACATGTGCAGGCACGTGTTAAGGAATATAACTAAATAAGCATATTGACTATTTCAAATATCATTTTTATGTCAAAGTTATGCATCTCAAAGAACCTACAAATGCTGTAACTCCTTTGTGATGATAGTAATACAATTTAGTGCAATAGGCATGTAATTATATATTGCCTGCTGAAACTTGGTGACCGAGTCTGCATGGCCTGCACTTAATCTTGACTCTGTTAACAAAGCAAGTGATGATGCAACCACCTTCTCAGCCTGAAAAAATAAATATTAATGAGTATGCCTGGCTTAAAAAATAAATGCCAGCAACATAAAAACAAAAGCATAAAATCACTCGATTCTTGCTATATCAATGCATAATTCAGGATAACACAATGGAGCAAACATTAGAGGCACTAGTAAGTCTATTTTAATGTCTGCATCTGAGTGTCAAACTGATCTGCACCTCTGCATAGCCCATTGAAAGTCGCTTTGCATAGTCAGCAGCCACATGCTGTCTTTCTGTCCCACTAACTGCATCATGATGCTGAGCAATTGCCAAAGCATCAGCCAATGCATCTGTGTTTGAACCTGAACTGCTCCTGCCTTTAAAGAATTCCAGTTGTCTTGCTGCCTGATTGTGTAACACAAAAAAATGGTACAGTTTTAGAAAACTGTGGAAAGTGCCCACAAGATCCATACTTTGCAATTAAGATAAGGCTGAGATCTTACTAAATGGTAACCGCTCATCATTCTGACATAACCTTTGAGGGTTGGCCTACTTGTAAAATAACCCGTCCAATATGCATTTTCACGATCTGCATACCTAAAAAAGCATTGTATTCTCTAAGTAAAACTGGAAATTAAATATAAGAAGGGGTCATAGCAAGTGTAAATTCATATTATACTTACGGGAAGAAATCACCAGTTTTAACAGGCCATAATTCATTTGTTGCATACTTTGAATCAGTGTAAATGGATGGAGTTGAATATAGAGTATTCACTCGCCCATCCTGAGAACACTCCGAGATTAATCAATTCAGAACTATAGTTTAAAAACAATAAATCAAAGGTAATGAAGAATCAAAATTCAAAGATGTGAAACTACTTGGTAATAGAATGCAATACACAGCTGTCTCACTAATTGACTCCAATCCAGCACGGAATCCAAAAATGATTACCAGGTTGACGTAATGAATGAATTTGTCCATCTGCCTGAACCATGAATTTGCATACTGATACCGAAAATCTGTACCCATGAGCCACATTATATGGTTTGTCCTGGTTACGTTAGCCTAAAAAAGAAATATTTAGCATGCACGCAAACTGCCATGAGTATGGAATTAGACATAAATCAAGGAAGAACAGAAAATTTTCGTTAACTTTTGAATGTCTGCTTTAAACTTGAATGGAAAAAAATAACTTCTAACTGACAAGATTTGAAAACAAAAATTCTGGCAAACATGCATGGCCGCCTAACATAATCCTCCATCAAACCTTTAATTTCGCAGAGCTCATTGGATGGAACTGAGGGAAACCTTTCGAACTGTATTTTAATCCATCAAAATACGTATTTAATCTAATTTCTTTGTCCTTTTTCTTTCTTTTGCATGGGGAAAATGAGTGGAGAAGAGATTGACGTGCTTTACACAATGATGTAGTGGACAAAAATGTCTCTACAGAACAGATTAGACAAAAAATGAGAAGCAGGTAAAATAGCATTTCTAGATCTTACCTGTGCCACTGCAGCAGCTACGAAGTCTTCAACTCGCTCTTTAACATTGTAGTCAAATAGGAGAACATCATCCTTCAATCAAAAATGTCACATGAGTGAGGGGAAAAAGCAATGTTTAATGCCCTTTAGATGTCTTTAACTAATTTACCTGAATAGGAGGAGACACATCATTTATTTCAAATGTGAAACCATCAGGAGGGTCATAGTGCTTAGGGAATATGCCAGTGAATATCTGCAGATAAATTTAATGACGAGAAGAAATGCAATACCATTCAAGTAACGTCCATATCCTCCCCAAAGAAAAACTATAAAGTTTCATAGCAACGACTAGCATGAAATCAAATGGCCTCAGTTCTCAATACAAATACTGTAAAGGTGTTAAAGCTTTAAACAAACTTTCAAGCCTCGTACCTGCGAAGATGAACCAAGGGACTTTGAACCCTTCCATACAACCTCAAGGGTCTTCTCATCCTTTCGCTTAGCTCTATCTTGATAATCAATCCGTGCAAAGAAAAGAGAATCAAATCCAAGCTGCGAGAAAGAAGTGAGTCAAATGGGACCAAAGCTTCTATACCACAAACTTGAAAATGTTTATGCAACTTCATAGATGCAGAGTGTTAGTATTGGCCCTCAATCTTTTAGCTTTTACCATTTGCATCCTCAATTCCATAGAGTGTGGACACTTATTGTGCATCACTAAATACCTTAAAGAAGAAAATTTGTTGAGAAAAGTATCTATATGTAATTACATACTGGCAAATAAAAGATTCAAGAAACTACAAGTTGTATACCTCTGCACCTAGCAAGTAAGCTTGAACAGCAGAATGTCCGAAAGGATCAATCTGCCAACCAACCCTTGGTTTCTGTCCAAATTCTTCTTTGATAAACTGATGCCCCAGAGTTGTCTGATCAATTAGATCAATGTAATGTGGGGTTGCCTCATCGTGCATACACATTCCTCCATTTCTAACTCAAAAGAAAAAGTAATGAAATGGGGAAAAAAATAAATCAGATATGAAGGGAAAATTTTATTGCTGCAATTGCATGTAAAATAACTTGTCGATAAAAAGAATCAAGTATATAACACTAATTCTTCATTCAGAAAATTTGTACGACAAAAATCTAGTGGAAGATTAAGACAGTATCTTTAATTTTACATGAACTCTAGTTGACCAGAGTTGACTAGTTCCTTGACTTTGATCTTGAGTGCCTCGCTCTGCTGTCTCCACCAGCGCTGGAAGAATGCCTGAAGATATCAATTGAAACCATCCCTTCATCAACACGCACTTGAGGCGATAATTATGTGTATGTGTTGTGTGTGTGTGTGTGTGTGTGGAAATATATATATACAAACGTTTAAATGTGTATGTGTTTGAGACAGGGAGGAAATCAAACTTAATATAAGAAAAAGAGAAAAGAATTTACCACTTCAACATAGATGAACTTCCGATTCTTATCATCCAACAAAGCCGAAATTACAGAATCCAAAATGTTCTGAACACACGCTCCCTATTCAAAAACCAACAAATCACCCCCGCCTAATTATAAACACATTTATACGAAGGGTGCGATTATGCATGTGGAGGGAGAGGTACACAACTAACAAGCAATGAAAGATTACACATAAAAGGAAATTCAAGCAACAAAGAGAAAGAAAGAAAGAAGGTACCCGTATTGAATTATTGGCACCGACATAGTACTGATCGACGGTCTTCAACCATCCGACATCATCGTGAGAGTGAGGCACCAAATGGACGTTGATTTTTCCAGGGACGATCCTCTGTGAGACGTTGTACTCTATGTACTTCGATTCCACGAGGAGCACTAACCCTAGAACAATTGCAAATAATAACTTCACCTCCGCCATTGATACTGCAAATTGGGCTTCTCAAACTCTCGAAGCTCGTAAAACTGATCCACTGTTCCAGATGATGAAATTAAACTGCGTGCATTAAGTAAACAATTCGTCTGAAACTATGGGTCCCCTTTGCCTTTGCCTTGGCCAAAAGGTTTTCTGCTCAGCCGTCTCTTACGGGTACTTATCACTTCATTCATTCTCGCTTTCTCGACAAGCAAAGGTGTGGGTTGTGTCAGGGAGGGAGAGGGGGAGGGGGAGGGGGTGGTGGATGAGCACGACTTTTCTGCAAAAGCCCAAAGTTATTTTTTATTTTTTTTTTATTTTTAGCCTTTAGGTTGTACGTGAATTATGTATATTTTTTCCAAAAAAAAAGCATAAAAATTATGAGAAGTCTTTTTAGTAACCTTTTTACACAACTCTATAAATAAAAAAAACGAGAAAAAAGCATAAAATAATATGAGAACTATTTTGAGTAACCTTTTACACAACTTTATAAAATTTGATTTCGCAATAAAATTGTGAATATATGTATATATATATTATAACAAAAACAAATTAATATTTAAATATAATTAAATGACTCTACTCATTTTTTTAACTTTTCTCCTACAAATTCAACGCTAATTTATATTAATTTATATTACAATTTATTATTTTGTCCATATCGATTCAAATCCTTTTACTGAATGAAATGTAATTATAGGTCCTGTATGAGTAAATTGGCTTATTTGTTTATTTGATTAAGTTGATTTTTTATTTTTAGTAAATTTTTTTCATTATTTAGTCAAATTATTATACTTTTTATACTCCTTTTATTGCGACGAGTCAAAAAAATAAAAAATTTTAATGAAAATATAAATAAATTCAAAAAAGACAAAAATAAGCAAAAATAAACCAATAAGCCAACTAAGTAAATTTATAACTAACATAAGCCACTGAACCAATAAACAAGTTTACCCAAACAGGCCATAGTATTTTTTGTTAAATGGATAACAAAGTGGATAAATAAGAGAACTAATTTTATCAATAGGAATAATTACACTTACCTTCCATAAAGTTTAAGTTTATTACAGAGACATCACCGTGGTCTCTGAAACTATACTGCATTCTCTTCTGCTTTGTTTTTATATTTTAGATACCTCTTTCCGTCAAATAATCGTTAAAAAACTTAACAAAAAATGCTAACGTCAGCAGTTATTTTATGTTATTTTCAATTTTATCCTTATTCATATTATTATTTTTTTAATTTTACCTCATCACTCTCTTCTCTCTCTCTTCTCTCTTCGGAGTAATGAAAACTCACCAGACCAGAAAAAATCCACCAGCGCAGGAAAAACCAGACTCTCTCTCTCTCTCTTTCTCTCTCTCTCTCTCTTGTTCCATGGATTTCAATACGAAGCAATGGCGATCCTAGCAGAATAATGAGTCAGACGATTCTCAACAACTTTCTACAAAGTTTCCAAGACTTCTTCTTGACCACCACCACCACCGACGCCCGTCACCACGACGTCAAAAACTACCCAAAAAAGTTCAGAAATTCAAGAATTTTGGTAAAGTATTCCCAATCGATTTTAGCCAAAGTCCAAAAATTTTGACAAAGTCTAAAAATTTCAATCCCCATATCTATATTCTCTCTGTCTAAAACTACCCCTAAAGTCGGAGACAAATTTTTGGCAAAGTCCAAAAACAAATCCCAATCGATTTCTGCACATTCAAACCTGCTCATTCCATCCTTCCTTCTTCTGCTGATAGACCCAATTCACAAACAAATTTTTTGTCTGACAGACCCAATTCACAAACATTTTTTTTGCTTTTGGTCAAAGACGTGAAAAATCAAATCTAGGGTTTCAACGATTGAGTCTTTGGTAATTAACCCTTTTCCTTTCTCTGTTCTTCGCCTCTTTCAAATGTCTTAAGATAATCATCAACATCTTTGAATGTATCCTTCACTTTTCTCATTCCGAAAGCCCTTCTCTCCCCAACATTCTTGCTATTTCTGTTAAGGAAGAAGATGATGTTGGAAATGAAAATCTTTGATGAGGCAGGGGATTTGTAATTCAAATTCAATTTTCAATTTTTTTGCAGCTTCAAATTAATTTTCTGGTTGATTATTAGACGAATCTTTTGTTAGTAGATGAAGGTTTTGAAAGTTGATAGGGAAGGAGAGATGGATTCCTTGGTATAACAATGATGGTCCTGCCAATGCTGGTGGTCATCAACGTACAAGATTCGTCAGAACACCGCCGCGCCTTAGTGTTGAAAATACTGGTCGTCGATGAAGCCGCTGAGTTCATGGGTCTTTGGTCCTGGGTCGCCGACGTGGCATTGAGGCGCGCTGCAGCTGAAGCGGAGACCCTCATCTTGGAAGACCAAATGTGAGCACAGGCCGTTGTCGAGTCACCGAGGAGGTACTAAGTCCATGTTTTCCGAAGCCATTGGGTGGCTCTCACCCCCAAATAAACCCCAACAAATTGATCTCTAAAATTAACAAAATTTCCACCGGCAAAGCTTTAAAAAATCTATGAAAATAATATACACTTAGTATATGTTGTAACGATATCATTGGTGTGTGTGAGAAAGAAACCCATTTGATTAGACATGGGTAAAATAGTAAAAGTGTATTTTCTGTTAACGATATTTGCTTGACAACACTGACATGGGAGGTCAGTGTAATTTCAGTAATTTCAAGGAAGGTCTCTGTAATAAATTTAAATCTCAGAAAAAGTAAGTGTAATTTACCCAATTAAAAATATAAACTATGAAGTCTATGAACATTAAACTATAAAAGTATAAATTTATAAACTAATAAAATATAAACTTCTAATAAAATAATAAACTAATAACTTAATAATAATAGGTTATAAACTTTAAAACTTACAAGTTACAATTTATATTTTATAAACTTATAAAAATATAAAACTAGTAAATTTATATTGTTATAAATTAATAAATAATAAACTAATTTATTAATTTTATGAAGTTTGACTAATAAATTAATAATAAACTAATATTATAAAGTAACTATTAAACTATGAAAATTTTAAACTTATACAACAATTAAAAAAACAAAAAATATGGCTCGATCAGCCTGCCCAAAGCCCGGCACGAGGCTTGAGGCCCGAGGCCCGAGGCCCGAGCCCTAGATCCTATACCCTTGGGGCCTGGGCCTACCCTTGGACAAAAAGCTGGGCCCAGCCCGATTTTTTGGTTGGAGCCCGCGAGCCTTGGGCTAAGCTTAACCTACTCGAGTCACGGCCGGACCGGGCCGGGCCAGGCCCAAATTACACCCCTACTTTTGCTCCTCCAGCGCTAAAGAAACCATGCATTATGACCGCTCGTCAAAAGGATCTAGACGTCTCAACTTTTAAGGAATATATCCCAAGTTCACCCCTGGTAGGAATCAATAAAACAGAGAAAATAGGGAACTACATTGGCGAGGGAGAAAGGGAAGGAGAAGGAGAAGGAGAAGCAAGGAAAGGAAGTTGCAGGCTCTTCCCCTACCAATCCTACTGCCCAAGGAGAGGCCGTCCCTTCTATCTTCCTTGATAGTGATCTGGGCTTGAAGATGATCAAGGGAGCTGTCCTTCCTTCTAATTTGTCCGCTTTGGATAGCTTGACCATCATCGAATTAGGTTGTTGCTATCATCAGGAGACTGCCAAGGTATGCTTTCACTGTTCCTACTGCTATTGGTCTTCTTTTTATTTTCTTCTCTTTTTATCGTTCTTCATCTATTGCTCTACTTAACTTTGTTTAAATGTTGGATTATATCTATTGGAGTCTGTTGCTCTGGGTCATTGATTACATGATCCTCCGTTTAACAAAGAGAGAGATCTTGTACCAAGGCAATGAAAAGAAGTTGCTTGTTGCTGCTGCTCAGACCATTAAAAATCTGAAAGCTAAGGTGGATAACTTGAAGCTGGATATGGGGAGGTTGTCCATTGTTGAGGTCGACTTTGAGAGGGCGAAGGCTATTTTGGAGGGTCTACTCAGGATGAAGGCGGAGATGTCGAGCAAAATGGGCAAATAGCAGGATAAAATATCAGAATTAGAATCTCAGCTGTCTGAGCAAGACGCCAAGTGCCAGACCTTGGAGTCTTCAGTCAATGCTAATCACGCTGCTATTGTAGAGAAGTTCAAGAACTCAAAGGAGTTTTCCCAGCTGATCTCTGACCACATGAACTCTCTTGATGTGGGGGTCATGTTTGCAGAGCATTGGGAGAGTGGCTTTGAGGCATTCCGTCAACAGGCCAGTAGCTTGTACCTTGACTTGGACACGTCCCAGATTAAGGTTGACGAAGACGACGCCTCACTTGCCGTTGGGTCACCTGCAGCTGAAGAGGTTGATGACGAAGTGCAGTCTCATCCTCCTCAACCAGTTTCTTGATTTTTCATCACTTTTACTGTCTCTCTTTACGAACATTTAACCTCTCTTTAATTTCTGGGTGTATTTGTTGTTGTTTTTAACACTTCTATGTTGTTTGGATGGAAGCTTGTTCTTGTTGTGTTGAACTTGCTCTCTGGCTGATTTAGTTGATAGGCTTGGTAGTGAACGTGGTTGTGGGTTTCTTCTTGAACAATCTCTCTCTCTTTGTGTGTGTGTGTGTGTGTGTGTGTGTGTGTTAATCTGTTGAGAATCACATCCCAAGTGCTTGCTTTACCTTAATGCTTGCTGATCTACTTTCCCTTTCTTCAACGGCTTCCTTTTCTTTAGTTGTAGAATTTTACATATGGATATTGGCTCATACTTGCCTAACTATTGAAATGGATACTTTTTAAAGAATGGTTGAACATTTTATCATTAAAGTTTGATTTTCTTACTTGTGACTTGTTGGGTATCGTTGTGCTTATTTCGATGCATGGGTTGTAGTCCTTTAGCCTTTGGAAAAGCATGACGGGTTGATTCTTCATTTGTCATCATCAAGAGTTAATTCTCCCTTGGTCAGCCTTCTACCTATGCTTTACTTTTTGGTTTTTAATGTTACCATTTTAGCATTTGTCAATGTAATGCTAACCTTATCCTGGTCAATTTTTGCTCATTTTGGGTTTGAGGGCGAACCTTCTGCTAATCAGCTCTTGCCCGTTTTAGGTTTTATATAACCTCAGGCGCTACAACACTAAAGGTTGACCTTCTCTTGATTAATATTTACCTGTTATAGGTTTTATATGACCTCAAGCACTGCAACACAAAGGGCTAACATTCTCCTGATCAACCCTTATCCGTTCTAGGTTTTATTTGACCTCAGGAGCTACAACAACAGTAACTGACCTGTTGGAGGTAAAACTACCAAGATCTTTATTTTTACAAACGATTATTTAAAAAAATTAACTAGAAGGGCAAACGCCAAAATGGGCTCCAGATAAAAACTTTTGATGACGAACGATCAAAATAAAACCCGTGCATCCGAAATTAATTTAGAAGAATACCTTTTTACCGATTGAATCTTCAACTACGATTTGAATCCGAGTTGAAGCTCCTATCACATCTTCAACTATATTTCCTTATTTGATTCTAGAATATAGTGTGGGTTATAATCCTCCGAGAACTCGTACCGGCAGAACCTGGACAGTTTTAGTCTTAGAATACAAGTTATGAAACTGGTTCAGCCTACCCGCATATTTATAGGGCTATAGCAGGGACCTGATGAGTAATTATGAGTAAGACTTTTAGTGGAACACATACACGTTTCAGCGATTTTTGCAATTAAGCAAACCTCATAGCAGTATCTGTAATTATGAAAAAGCACTAGCGATTTCTACAATCTCCATAAAATATTGAATTATAGTTCACAGCACTAAAGAACTATAATTGCACTCTAACCCAAAATCTCAAGACCATATAGCATTGAGCTCCTGTTATTAAATACTTAACATTTCTCCTACATTAAGATTCTCAATACCCGCCAATTAAATTTAAGTACTGACAATTTAATTTAATCGGCATCTTGATATTTCTTAAACCCTTCCGCTTAACTTATTTGACCGCCGAATAATCAAATCCACCTGCAGGGTTTGGTCCGGTTAAAACTTGTAAGCTTTCTTAAGGGGTATCATCAATCCCGATCTTTTGAGACGTGAATTTCATCAGTAATTAATATTTGCCATATAAATAATATTACTATCCAACTTATCGAGAATATAGACCCATATAATATCGCACCCTCTAATGAATCAAAATAACGAAGATTAAATATATGCAAATCAATAATTATTTCAAGATTAAGAGGATAAGCACTATTTATAATAATATTGGGGTGTTAATTAATTTATATAGTCAGTATAAAATTAATTACCCTAAATGTCCCGTTCAATACACACAAGTGTACTAGCATAGAGAGTCGGAACAATAAACGACAATATTATCAGTTCCCCGTAACTAAGACAAGTCTACAAAAACTCTGAGTTACAGTTGTACCGATAGTATGTCTATTTCCATCTAAACTGTGAACATAAAACTTATATTCTGCAAAAATCTAAAATCTGATCTTCTGTGTGTAAGCCATATTCTACACACCATATTAAATACTATACATAATATCGGATATCTGTGTATAACATTAAAAAAATGATACACATACATTGCTCATAAAGATTCTCATAAAATAAAAAATTAATTTTATTAAAATAAAATTAAATATTAAAAACATGATTTTTAATATATCAACCCTAACAATTTTCCACTTATACTCAAAACTATGCTGTTTTACATCTAACTCCCATGCCCTCTACATGACTATCAAAAGTCTTAGCCGGTAAACTCTTTATAAAAGATCTGCAAGGTTGTCTCATGATGTAAGCTCAATATCTGACTGGAAATCAGAGTCTATGTACTCCAAAGGTACTAGACTTTCTGCCTAATAAATCAACATATAATCCTTAGTTCTTTTCAGGTACTTAATTATATTTTTTACCGCAGTCCAATGCACCTGTCCTGGGTTAGACTGATATTTACTAACCATGCCAACGACAAAGAAGATGTCGGGTCTAGTACAAAGCATAACATACATGAGGCTTTCTACTGCCGAAGCATAAGGAACCGCCTTCATCTTATTTATCTCATTAGGTGTTATAGGACACTGATCCTTAGATAGACTGATTTTATGCCTGAAAGGGAGAAACCCTTTCTTTGAATCCTGCGTGCTAAAACAAGAAAGGATATTATCGATATACTTTGTTTGTGATAAGCCCAGCATCTTTTATTTTTGAACTCGCATAAGCTTGATCCCAAGGATGTGACGGCTTCTCCCAAATCCTTCATATCGAACTGCCCAGATAACTATACTTTAACTGTAGATAATGCCCCCACATCATTTTTGATGAGCAAGATATTGTTTATATAAAGTAATAGGAAGATCACCACGCTTCCATGACGATTCTTGTACACACAGGACTCATTTGGACATTGATCAAAATCATAAGACTTAATGGCTTGATCAAACCGAGTGTTCCAAGACTTCGATGCCTACTTAAGTCCATAAATGGATCTCTTAAGCTTATACAACACATGTTCCTGGCCATTTGCAATGAATCCATCTGGTTGTATCATATAGACACAGTCATCAAGACTTCCATTAAGGAAAGCTGTCTTGACGTTCATTTGTCAGATTTCGTAATTCATATGAGCGGCAATGGATAAGAGAATCCGAATAGACTTAAGCATGGCTACCGACGAAAAGGTTTTCTCATATTCAATCCCTTCTTTCTGAGTGAACCCTTTAGCAACAAGCCTAGCTTTGAAGGTTTCGATCTTCCCGTTTGCTCCTCTCTTTCTCTTGTAGATCCACTTGAATCCAATGGATTTTATCCCTTCGGGTGGTTCTACAAGTTTCCAAACATGATTACATAGATTCTATCTCTGAATTCATAGCCCTTTGCCAAAGATCTACATTTTTGTCTGGAAGTGTTTCATTATAGTTACAGGGTTCGATATCTAGTTTTACTGGGATCCTGTTAAAAGACTCTCCCAAGAACATATACCGGTCAAGTTGATGAACAACTCTCCCACTACGACGAGGCATTACATGTGTTTGTGTACTAGTAATAACACGTTGTCCTGAATTAGAACCCTGTGTGTTAGTACCCTATTCTTGATTTGCACCTGTCTCGATAATCCTCCCACTACGACGAGTTAATGGGATATCGGTAACTTGATCTTTTGTTCTATTGGTATTTTCTCTCAGTTCTTCCAGAATAATATTTCTTTTGGACCTATGATCCATAATATAATCCTCTTCCAAGAATCAGGCATTGGTGCTAACAATGACCTTATGATCCTTAGGATTATAAAATAGACTACCCTTCATTCCCTTGGGATACCCTATAAAGAAACAGACTTCTGTCATCGGTTCCAATTTACCTGCATTCTTTTTCAGCATATGTGCTGGACACCCCCAAATCTGAATATGTTTCAGACTAGGTTTATGCCCGTTCCACAACTCTGTGGGAGTAGAAGGTACTAACTTAGAAGGTACCAAGTTCAGAATGTGAGCCACTGTCTCTAATGCAAGTCCCCATAACAAATCGAGTAAACTTGAATAACTCATTATGGACTTTATCATTTCCATAAGAGTCATATTCCTTCTTTCTGCTACACCATTCTGCTGCAGAGTACCAGGTGCAGTCAACTAGGATGTAATCTCCTTTGATGATAAGTAGTCCTTAAACTCTCCAAAGAGGTATTCTCCCTTGATCGGATCGTAGTGATTTGATACTTTTATCCAGAAGCTGCTCCGCCTCTGTCTTGAATTTTTTAAAATTTTCAAAGTATTCAGACTTACAGTGCATCAGGTAAATATATCCATACCTTGAGTAGTCATCAATGAAACTGATGAAGTACTCAAAATTACCTCTAGCCCAAATTATCATAGGACATCACACATCAGAATGAACCAACTCCAACAATTCTTTAGCTCTATAGTCTTTGGTCGAAAAGGGTCTCTTAGTCATTTTACTTTCTAAATAAGATTCACAGACTGGAAGTGTCTCTCCTTCTAATGAACTCAAAAGTTCATCTGCTATCAGTCTGTTTATTCTTTTTAGATTAATATGATCCAAGCGTAAGTACCAAAGAAACGTTTGGTTCATTAAAGAAGAAAACTTTCTCTTATA
>JAULJZ010000003.1:151246-169422 GCA_032270985.1 Heliamphora pulchella | reverse complement strand
AAAAAAAATTTAAATTTACTTCTTGATTTCTAATCTCACACACCTCCTTTCCTTACTAGTTATTTCACATATGGCAAACTAACAATCCATCCAGATAACTAGTTCAAATGTTTAACAAACATCAGATTAAATTGTACTCCGAATTAATAGTCTAGACGAACTATTAGTCCGCCAAAATGCCAAAACAAACGAGGTGTTAGTGTCTGCAAATCCCAGTAGTCAATTCATTTGCCAGCCAAAATTGATCTCCAGAATTACTTGAGTTATGCGGAAGTAGAGGAAGATTTTTCTTTTTCTTCTTATTTTGGTGACTTACGCTGTGTGGCGCATATCTCATCGAGATCAAGAGAGGTTGAGATGCCCAAAAACATTAGGAGAATATCTCTCCGTGTGTTATTGGGTGGCATTTCGTTAATCATTTTATTTTTTTTATCAAAAAAAAAAAAAGAGTGGGAGAATAATGGATTGTCTGATATTGCGTGAGATTGTCTGCACCTCTTTGGCCGACCAAAACCTTTCATTTGAGGCATGGTAGCTTAACTTTTAACTTGCATTCTTTTCTTGGTGGAAGATTTTTCTATAACAGTATCTTGGGCCTGGTGCATCTCATTTGGTTCTATTTCTGTCATGGAGAATTCTTGTTGTTCCTTATATCCTTTTTACTCAAATGACTCTGGATATTGACCTTTTATGTCCATATCATTTTTGTGTAGGAAGAGGAAGATGAATATGATAAAGTGGCCGCTGGCAAAGAAGAAGTTGGTGACCGCTTATATATGAGGGATATAACCGGCCATGGGATTGATGATCTAAATTTCTACGACGAGCTTCCTGATACATTTAAGGATGTCAAAAGAGACCCTCGTGCAAATCATATGGCTGCGAAGCTTAGGCTTAAAGAAGATGCAGAAGCAGCTGGGAAGTTTGACTGTCTGCGAGTTTCTGATACTGATACTGGGCCACCACATGTTGCAGACACCGACATGAACACACTGGAAGGTGTCAATCTGAAATCCATTCTGAAGAGGAAGGAAGATCAGACAGATCTAAAGTCACAGAAACGTGTCCGGTTTGACTCTGAATGTAAAAATGAGCGTGAGGAAGAGTCTGAAGTAGCTGAAGATGAAATAATGAAAAACTGTATAACCGAAGAAGCCAAACTATCAGAAGCATCTTTTCTGCCACAAAAGCATTCTGGTATTCCAGATTATATACGAAATCCTTCAAAGTATAGGCATTATACTTTTGATTCATCAAGTGATATTGATGAAGAATCTAATCAAAAAACCTGCATGGACTTCCTCAATCAGCTTAAGAGGTCAAAAGGCATGGATGGACAGCCAGATGACAGTTGTGTTGATCTTCCAAAATCAATAAGCTTCGCTCCAAAAAAGAAGGTTGGTGATGCTTTGAAGGTGAAAAATGGGAAGGAATTGAAACAAAACCGGGAGGATGCTGGCAAGGAGTTTGTTCCCAAGAAGGGTCGGCCCATTGGCATGGCAGCTGAGGAAGCCCGGGAAAGCGAGGTTTGTGCAATGGAGGAAGATGAGCCAGTAAAAGTAGCAACTGAAAATAGCAGCTCGGGGAGTCGAGGTCGAAGGTACAGGGCAAATGCAAACATAGAGTCGGAGGAGCCTGTTACTTGATCGCAGGTTGGGTTGCCTTGTTCTTGGAAAGCGTGAGGTCTCATTTGAAATCTTTGGAAGCGCAGGAAACATATATTTCCTTGGGAGTCCCCTTGTATTCAAATGATGTGAATACTGAACAAACCATGTTGAAGTAATATTGACCGAGTTACATAGCTAACAATGTGTCGTTGATTAAGTTTGGATGGTTGAAGTGTGATCTCTGTTTTGAAGCCCCTTTACTTACTTTTGATTAGGACTAACTCCTCCCAGGATCACTTCTGTTGTACCCTTAATACAAGCAACCATCTTTGAAGTCGCATGTATCGGGTAAGTCAGCTGCTGGAAGATTGAACAGTGTTTATCGCTGGACAACCTATGGGCGACTCTGATGTGTAGTACATGTGGCCAGTGATAACACAGAAAGATAACACAGGCAAAATAATTTTAACCATTATCACTTACTATTGGAACTTACATGCATGTGTATAAGTGAGATCAATTCTGTGATTGGCCATTCTCAATTTTCTCTCTTTAAAATTTTCCTAATTGCAAAGCGTGCTTTTGTACTGTATGCATCCTTTGCCCCAGTGGCTTATTAGGACCACGTAGCTGGCACCAAACTACCCCTTTGCAGATGCAAGGGTCCGTATGTGGGGCAAGGAATTCACCTTGTTTGATTGGGAAATGGGAATACATGTTTATAATAGTCGGTTTTCACCCAATACAGGCCATCCATCACTTGGTAGGGACTACTTTGTCATCTATGCTAAGCAAGACGGTTAGACAGTAGACACCTTTCATCTTGTATTGATGAAAGCTCAATAACTCAATGTAGATAACAAGTCAATCATAAATATTATCTCAATTTTTACCAAAGACGATCAATGACCATGCCAGATTTTCTTTTCTCAGGTATATAAGTAATGATTTTTCGTGTGGCAATTCAGTATGGAAAACCCCCCAGAGAAGGAAGGGTGGCAGCTGGTAAGGTACGTAAAACTACAACAGTAAATGTCTTCTTTATGAAGAACGAAAGTACAGTCACCAGCTAGTTGCTACATCATCTTCAATCCCAAAAGTTTGGTGCAAAATAGGTAACCCACCAGTATGCGTACTTTTGACAGAAAGACCAGAGACGATATATAATAATGTGTGTAAATAAAACAAACATGCAATTCCACAGCTTATAATAAGCGTTTCCGACAATCTGCTGCACCACAATAACACGGCACTTGTCTTACCCTGCCATCAGGACCCATGACACTATCAAGGGCGTAACCATAATCATATGTAAGCTCCTACAGGTTACCAAAAAAGGCAGCAGTCAGTTACTTTATAATCCAATCAAATATAATTCAAGCATCTCTCTCATGAAGTTCAATCTAAAAGATGGGATTCTCAAGCCTATGCGGCAGATGATGAAAACAAGCTCATCATTCAACAACTAGCTCGTAGGATATCCTGCAGAGGAATTTTTTATATAGAAACACTAAACTTTTATGGTGGACACTTGGGGCCCGTTTGGCTACTTAGGCTTTTTGTCATTTTGGCTAAAACACAAAAAAGTTAATATGACCCGTTTGCCAAAAAAAGCTAAAATAGTCAAAATTAAATCAAAACATTAATTTTTAAAATATTCTATTCAAACTCTTACGACTTTTAAAATACAATAATACACCACATTTATAACTTATTTACTATCACTACTAACTACATAAAATTGTTATTTTCAACCACATAGAAGGGCAAAAATTTTCAATTAGAACAAAAAGCAAAAAGTTAACTTTTTATCCATGCAACCAATTTCAGAAAAACTAGCTTAAAAGCTAATATACCAAACTAATCTATTTTGAACCAAATTTAGATTTTCGGCTAAAAACGCAAAAAGCAAAAAATCTAGCTTTTAAGCTAGTTGCCAAGAGAGGCCTTACTCTGGATATGAGGAATAGGAAGAATAAAGCTGTCAAGTTACAAACTCCAAAAAAAATACTATATGGATAGAGGAAGATTTTATTTCTAAAATAATGAAGCTAAAAGTTGACAATGAAACATGATACTGTTAAATGCAATCATCCATCTACTTTTTGAAAAATGGAAAGGGCTTAATTTAGTGTGTGGAAAAGTACCTGTGCTGTCATGTTTCTCATAATACGTTCCTAGGTGTGTATCTCTAGGGAGTTGGGATTTTCTAGCAAGTAGTAACTCCATTGCAGATAAAAAAATCCATTGAGTGGAGTATCTCAGCATTACAAACGGCAAACGTTTACACAGATCAATACAAGACACACATGCCATTCAATCTCATGAAAAATTCTAAAGGTCAGAGAAGGCTTACAAAGCACATACTTAGGGTAGGCTAGATCACTACTTTATTGAATACCTTGGATCACATCCTTTTTTCTCGTAGCCCCCCCCCTCTCTGTGATTAAGCATAAGAATGACCACATCATTTATTAAACAGTTAAACAAAGAAAACATCTTTTTGCAGTTCTTTCACGCAATTAAACAATCAGAGAAGACAGTTTATTGGACTTATTCCATAAACTCCATGAGTAGATTTCAACATCATACATACGTAAAACAATGAATGGATCACAACCACCTTTACGTTACGGTACACATGAATAGGTTCTAACCGGCAATGATTTAACAAATTTAAATAAGGAGATCAATTTATCGTTCACATCAGCAATTGATCAAGGAACATGGACTCAATAAGTTTTTGGGAAAGAAAATTTAGAAAAACTGCACACACACACACACACTCACACACAGAGAGAGAGAGAGAGAGAGAGAGAGAGAGAGAGAGAGAGAATAGAACCTTCAATGGAGGTATGTTGTCCGCTGCAAATAGAACTACTCTAGCTAGCTTGATATCATGGTGTGAGCTCAGAACACACTGAACAAAAAGATTAGGTTGGCAACTATGGTTGATGAATCTGGCAATATTCCCCGTGGAGCCTGCATCAATGCAGAACTCTGGCACATTGTCAGATCTATGATCATCACTTTTGCCCAAGTCTGTAGGTACAGATACATCTCCCAATCGTCTCTGTTCAAAAACTACGGTCAACTAATACAAATTTAATGGATCATAGAAAAAAATATACATATATATCATAGAAATGGTGGCGCCAATATTGAGTGAAAAGAAAACAAGGTATTAAATGTAAATATTATTCAAATATGAACATAAAGTATTAGACGATTGACTCAAGTGGCATTCTAGGTACACAGCCAGTGAACACAACTTACTTTCTGAGCCTGTTCTGTCAAGTACAATTTCTAGATGAGTAACCATAAATGCTTTGCAACTTGTATGACCATTCTGAAATGATAAATACATGCCCCATTCAAGTTATGATACGCGAATGAAAAACAAAGAAATGCCATTAGTTTGGTACTAGATATGACAACATACCTTGACTTTGCAAGGTGGATAATCATTTAGGGTCATTCCAAAATGGCAAAGAGGACAAAATATGGGCAGAGAAAGTATTAGGTAACATCTCCACCTTTGGCATTCTCAAAATCACTGGTTCAAAGACAAAGACAGTTTCAGGATGTTTGTTGCTTACGATGTTCAAGGTTCTTCGTTGGCTTAAATACGTAAAGGATTCAGCTCTTGCAAGTGAATAGTTTGACAGTTGTTACTCTTGGCTTTTCAAGTGTTCAGCTTTGATTGTCAACCTTCTGGCCCGTTAAGCTTGTGCTTTAGGGGTCCTAATCCCCAGTTTAAGTCCTCAGCTGTTGGACTATCCATCGTGTATTCTTTTCTTTGTTTAATAGATTTATTATTCTTGTCCATTGAAAAGAAAGTGAAAAAGACGGTGTATCAGCTGACAAAAATTACAATATTTTACTGTCAAAGGGCTAAAAGATACCAAATACTTTCTATTGCAACATTAGCAGACAAAACATTTATATATTGCACATTTTGGGGATAACTTCATAGAAGTTGCCAAGATATTCCATTTCACAGTGCATAGAAAGGGTTCTACCAACTACAAACTTGAGCATACACAGTGATAAACATGGAAGAGATATGAACCACAAAAATCCTGCTGCAACATACTAAAAATTGCGAGGGGAAATCTGGATAGATTATCTGTCTTGCATCACATGAAGGTTTGAAATGTCCTTTATACGAGTTGATAATACCAACCATATAGAAAGTAGCTAGAAATATCAAATGATTGGAACAAGAGAAGAAAGCAAAAGCAAAAGCAACAATGCAGAAAAATATAAAATAACATCGACATTTTAATTTCCATGATTGAACAAGCTATAAACAAACACAAATATACAACTTCTAACAGAGATAACTCCACCACCATAGAAAAACAAATATTCAGAAGTTTATAGTCTCGCCATATCCATACCTCTCTTCCATCGAGCCCTTTCATTGTTTGTAAACAATCAATGTCAAAAATATAATTATTTTCATATGCAGAGTCTATCTCATCTGTCCTTATGAGAATTCCTGTGTATTCACACACCGGCGCCCCAGAAGGTATAAAATCCCAAGATCTTACACCCCAGCCTTTCTTTGGTGTGCGGAAAACCTGTTAAGTTCGGATATTAAAATCTAAAGATATGCATGCCGCCTTATATAAATGAGTCTATAGCCAAACTATGGACAATATAGTATGGTTATGTTTATTGAACCTCAAGTCGATATCTCAGCCCTCTCTGGGACGTTCGGTTGACACAACCAGGTCCACAACCACAATTTGGACCACATTCGAACACAACGGCCTTGGGTTCAATCAATCTGGAAGAGCAAGTCAACACAAGCATTAGGTAAATAAATGAATTTGTTAAGAAAAAAAATCAAACAAGCATAATAAACAATAGATTAATTGCGATCTAAATAGTTTGCAGACAGCAACATAAATCCGGCACGCCATTCCTGCATGTTAAGCCAAGTACTCCCAACAACCTTAATCCTCTCACAAGTCAATTCAACAACCCTTAATCATAACTACTTGCAGTTGGCTCTACATAAAGTCAAATTAGAGCATTCTTATATATGATCACATCCTCGGTTTAAATCAATGAAATCATGTCCTTTACCCAGCATAAGTCATCCTTTTGTGAACATTTTACTTAGAATCTGTGGCTTCAAATAGGGAAACGCTGACAATTTGACTAATGAAGACAAACAAACTCAAATTAAACCCAAAATAAAGTGCCAATCAACTATACCAGAACAATCTAGCAAAGCTCAAAATTAAAAAATATCGAGGTCCTGGGCAAGCAAACATAAACAAAGATTAACACCACCAATAATTGATCAAATTACCGAGGTCCTGGGCAAGCTCCAGATGTCATTCTCAATTTTTCTTCTTTCTCGTTAGCACATGCATAATCATCCAACTGTGAAGAATACATGACTGGGATAGTTTCCCATTATGAAGATTGTCAGAATATACTATCATTATTAGTAATATTATTATGATTTAGTTTCTTAGTCTATTACCATTATTAGGATTTTCATAGCCTATAAATTCGATGTATTCTTTCTTTGTAAATCAAGTTTTTTTGGCTCTATGTGCAATAATAGTAGTATTTACTTACATGACATCAGAGAAAGGTTATAAACCCTAACCCTAATCCGCCGCAGTCCTCCCCTCCCACCTGCGCTGTCGTCTTCTTCCTTCGCAAAACCCCAAGCCGAAAACCCTAGTCGATCCAAAAAAAACCTAGTCGAAAAACCCTAACCCAAGCCGTCGTCTTCTTCCTTCACAAAAATAAAAAAAACCTTAGTCGAAAGTTGTCCACCTACGCCGTCGTCTTCTTCCTTCTCAAAAATCAAAAAAACCCTAGTCGAAAGTTGTCCACCTACGCCGCCGTCTTCTTCCTTCTCAAAAATAAAAAAAATCCTAGTCGAAAGTTGTCCTCCAGCCCAAGCTGACATCCAAAACCCCATATCAGGAACACTTTGTCTTCGGCGCCGTCGATCTCACCCATTGTTTACACCACCGACATACAAAACCCTAGATTAGAAAACCCTTTGGCCTCAAAACCAACATCGACAACTTCGTTAGGTCCTTCTTCCCTTCCGACGACCTCTTTTAGGACATCGGCGACCTCCGGCAATCTCTTTCAATACTTCGACGACCTCACCAGTAGCAGTATTGGTGAGGATTGGCTCCTCCTTTGGCTCCTAGTTATTTTTGTTTGGCAGTATTGGTGAGGTTTGGCTTCTGGTTCTCCTTTGGCTCCTTGTTCTGATTTTTGTTTGCTCCTGGGTCTCCCTTGGCACTGTTTAGCTTCTGGTTCTTATTTTTGGTACTCTTTGGAATTAGTTTTGGTACTACTGGATCTTGCTTTCTGTGCTTTAGTTGATATGGCTGACGCTATCAATATTCGCTTCAATGGGACCAGCTATTCTTATTGGTCCAACGTTATGAAGAATTTTCTCCTCGGAAATAGGGGTTTGGGATACGTAACAGGTTCTACCGTTTGACCTACAAATTTCAAGGCTGAAGGTTATGCATCATCTATTACACCTGGTTCCATAACTATGTGGGGCCAAGTATTGGAATGAACTTCTCCAAATATACAACCGCCAAATTTGTGTGGGACTACTTTCAGAATATATATCTCACTTCTAATTTTGCCAAGTAATATAAGTTGAAAATGGCCATTCGAAGCGCAAAACAAAATGATAAGTCGATCTAAGAATTTTACAACGAGATGACAACTTATTGGGATCAACTGACCCTTATGGAACCTTTTGACTTACGATTGTTCCCCAGTTATCTCCTATATCGTGAGAAGCAGAGGCTTGTCCAATTTCTGATGGCCCTTCGTGATCATTTTGAGCCACTTCGTAGTGCTATCCTCCATCGTTCTCCTTAACCGTCTATTTATGGGGCTATTCGAGAACTTATTGCGAAGGAAACACGGTTCAAAATGGCTTAGATGACTATTCCCTCTCAGTCCGTCTTTGCCATTCCTTCCTCCTCCATGGGTGTTCCTTCCCAAGCTCCATTGCTACCAACTCCTCCGCATCTAATTCAAGTCACGAAAAAACCCAAGTCACAGATTTCTATGGATGAGTGCAGCTTTTGTCACCAAAAGGGCCATTGAAAGTCTACATGCCCTAAGTTAACACAGAAAGGCCCGTCTTCTTCCTCATTCACTGCATGTCCCTCTGCACCACCCTATCGCCCACGGACTGCTTTTGCCACACCCGCATCTACTAGTGGAACCTCTACTGACGCCACATCTCTCGTATCTCAGTCGATGTTAGGTCAGCTTCAGGCTTTGCTCGTTTCTTCTGGGACTCAATCACATGCTTTCATGGCTACCTCCCATTGAGGTTTGCATACTTCTTATTTCTCAGGTATATCCTCCTCAACATGGATCTTTGACTCTGGCTCTTCCCATCACATGACCTCCGATTTGACTTTTCTTCGTAACTGTGTTTCTCATTTTTCCCCTATTACTGTTCACACTGTAAATGGTACACATATGCCAGTTATCTCTATCAGTTTGGTTGTTCTTTCTTTGTCTTCATTATCTATTCCTAATGTGTTTTATATACCGTAGTTATCTGTTAATATCTTGTGACTAGCTTTTTGATTCTGATTTTGATGTTATTTCTCTTCCATTGGTTGTATTGTATAGGCCCGGACGTCCAAGAAGCAAATTGGGATCGGACGTAGAGCTGGTGACCTATACATTTTGGAGAGTTTACACCTTCTGACGGCTTCCTCCGTTGCCACGTCCTGCTTTTCCTTAGACCAGCATTCTTTCTTTTTTTTCATTTGGCATTCCCGTTTCGAATATTTATTTAGTGAACGTTTAAAACTTTTGATTCAATCTGGTAAATTAGACAAAGTGCCAGTTAGTGGTATTTCTGAATGCAGTGGGTGTAAACTTGCTAAAATATCAGTTGTTGCTTTTAATAAAAGCACTTATATTTCAACCCCTCCTTTTTATATGGTGCATACTGATGTGTGGGGTCCTTCACCTATTGTCACCAAGGGTGGCTCCTTCTACTATGTGTCCATTGATGATTATAGTAGGTTATGTTGGGTCTATTTTCTGTCTCACAAGTCCGATTTATTTCGTATCTACCGAACCTTTCACATTATGGTTCAAACCCAATTTTCTACTATAAAAATTCTTCGTTCAAATTTGGGTGGAGAGTATTTTTCGACTGAATTTATTGATTTCCATACTTCTTCTGTTACCATTCATCAGTCTTCTTGTTATGACACCCCGGCCCAAAATAGTATGGCAGAACGAAAATATCGTCATATTCTCGATACCGTTTGGTCTCTTCTTCTCTCTTCCTCTGTTCTCGCCAATTTCTGGGGTGAAGCCGTTCTTACGGCCGTTTATCTTCTCAATCGTATGCCTTCTCCTCCTCTCTGGTTTCTCTCCTTATAAAAAACTTTTCGGACAGCCTCTTAATTACCCTTTGCTTCGGGTTTTTGGTTCTGTCTGCTTTGTTTTTCTTCCGAAACGCAAGCGAACCAAACTAAGTGCTCGTTCTGCCCTGTGTCTTTTTAGGATATGGTTTTCAACAAAAAGGGTATCGATGTTATGATTCTGTTTCCAAATGTTTGTATATCTCGCGTCATGTCGTATTTCTCGAGTGTCTCTACTACTTTAATCTTCCTCCCAAGTATGCCCCTATCACCAAGGATGACTTGATCTTTCTAGATCATTTTCCTCTTGATATGCCTTCTGACGAGTTCATCTCTACTCTTGATGTTACTCAATTACCTCTCTCATCCCGCCCCCATTTACCTTCCTCTTTCCCCTTAGTCTACTCTCACCGGACAATTACCTAGTCTTCCTCGTTTTTTGCCAACTCGGATCCTGCTCCTGCTGCTTCTTCGGCGTCCAATCCTCCCGACCGCCGCTATCCTTCACGCACCGGTACACCTCTGGTAAAGCTTAGTTTCTCGCATACATGTTTCTCTCCATCCTATCGTGCTTTTTTAACATCTTTTTATACCTATTTTGAGCCTCAATCTTATAAGAAAGCATGTACTGATCTCAATTGGGTTAATGCCATGTCTAAGGAATTGACTACTCTTCAGAAAACTGGTACTTGGGAGCTTGTTCCATTGCCTACAGGAAAGAATTTCATTGGGTGTAAATGGGTGTATCAAGTTAAAACTCACTCTGATGGCTCTTTAGAGCATTACAAAGCTCGTTTGGTTGCCAAAGGCTTCTCTTAGGAATAAGATGTGAATTATGAGGAAACATTTGCTCTTGTGGCAAAAATACCACCGTTCATACTCATATATGTCGTTGTCGTCTGTCGTTGGCCTGTTTTTCAGTTAGATGTCAAGAATGCATTTCTCAATGGCAATCTCAACAAAGAAGGTTATATGTGACCCCCTCCGAGTCTATCTCATCCTCCAGACTTGGTTTGTCGCCTTCATCGTGCATTCTGTGGTCTCAAACAATCTCCTCGAGCTTGGTATGAACGTTTCCAGTCTACCGTTTCCCAGATTGGTTTTTATCCTAGTGCACATGATTCGATTCTATTTCTTTGCCATACCTCTGTTGGTTTTGTCATCCTGCTCTTATATGTGGATAACATGATCATTACTGGCTATGACACTACCACTATCTCTACAGTCAAGCAACATCTCTTTTAGGAGTTTGAGATGAAAGACTTGGACCCTCTTCGGTACTTTCTTGGTAATGAGGTGGCTACCTCTTCACAAGGCTATTTTCTCTCTTCATTTAAGTATACTTATGAGGTTGTTCACCATGCGCACCTAACCGATGATAAAATTATTAACACTCACATTGAATTGCATTCTAAGTTTTCTTCCACTGATGGTGTGCCCCTTGAAGACCCTTCTCTTTATCGGGAGTTAGTGGGGTCCTTGGTTTATCTCACAATGTCACCATTTGATATCGCTTATACTGTTCATGTCGTCAGTCAGTTTGTGTCAGCCCCACGCTCTAGCCACTGGGCCGCTTTACTTCGACTCATTCGCTATGTTTGGCACACTTATCTTTCAGAGTTTATTGTTATCATCCACCTTCTCGTTGACTCTTCAGGCATATGCAAATGCCGATTGGGCTAGTGATGCCTCCGATAGGAAGTCCACCACTGGTTTTTGTGTCTTCCTCAGTGATTCTCTTATTTCCTGAAAAAGAAAGAAACAATATGTGATTATACGTTCCACTGTTGAGGCTGAATATCATGCAATGACCCATGCTACTACTAAAATTGTCTGGCTTCGATGGCTTCTCTCTGATCTTGGTGTACCTTCCACATTTCTTACCTCCTTATACTGTGACAATAAGAGTGTCATCCAGATTGCTCATAATTCTGTATTTCATGAGCATACCAAATATATTGAGATTGATTGTCACTTTGTCCGTCACTATTTTTAGTCGGGCATTATATCCTTACCATTTGTTTCGTCCACCTTGCAACTTGCCGATTTCTTCACCAAGACTCACACTACGACTCGCTTTCGTTTCCTGCTGGACAAACTCTCGCTGCTTTCTGGGCTCGCACCGTGAGTTTGAGGGGGGTGTAAAGAACATACGATTTGAATATTTTTCCATTACCAAAATTGTCAGAATATACTGCCATTATTAGTGATATTATTATGATTTAGTTTTCTAATTAGTCTATTACCATTATTAGGATTTTTATAGCCAATAAATTTGATGTATTCTTTCATTAGAAATCAAGCATTTTTGGCTCAATATGCAATAATAGTAGTCTTTACTTTGTTTGCTTACACCAACATGAAATTACAAAAAAATATGAATTAAGTGACTCTAACAACATCAATATGTGATCAAATTAGTAAGCACCAGATGAAATTCTCATTTTTTCTTCTTTATTGTTAGCAGGCGTAATCATCCAAATTAAAAAAAAATTAAGTGAAAATTCTCTTGCTATGATTTCTCCAGCATTTTTTAGCATATTCTTCCAAAACTCAGGGTTTAATTTATTTCTTTCCTACCTGCCACCATCGCGATGCACATATGGGAAGTCTGAGCCATTAAGTCTAGCACAGGCACAACTCTTAGGATCTGTACAGGTGCCTTGGCAATCACATCCGATGGCATTTCGAGGTAGCTTTACACTTTCTGCCACTTGAATGCTTTTGCAATAGGTGAAACCTGATATTTTTAAGAATTCAACACCAAAAAGTTTTAAGATTAAACAGCAGAAGAGATAAATGAACAAAAGAGGTATAGAGTTACCATTCAATATGAACTCAAAAGAATCAGTAAGAAATGCCTACCGACTGACAACAAGCATAATACAAATATATAGAAGACAAGTAACACTGCCACAAAAAATACAATGCTCGAAGAAAGGGAAGTTCGAATGAAAATTAATGGAACTAAATGGCCTTGGTTCAGAGCAGCCTAGCAGAGGTGATTCCCGTTATAGATCAGACTAACAAACAAAAATAGGGATTTAATTTTGAATTCTAGAGTTCCTTGGGGTTAGAAGCTTCAGCTGCTGCATCAATCCAATAAAAACAGAAAGTTAATTCTTTTCATAGCAATAGGAAGAAATGAAAGTTTTGGACCAACCACTAATGTGCAAACCATAAAAGGCAACTGCATTACTTGAGGTCCAGTTTGAAGGGTGCAATTGATCTGAAGAGATTTAAAGCTTAAAGCTACAAATATACAGGAGGATTAGCCATTGGTGTTACACTGGGAGACCAAATGAGGTGACCAAGTAGGTCGGGTACATTTACATTACTGGAATCCTTACAAAAGTCTTGGCCATCATAAGGAAGGCCTCATCTTCTCAGCTAAGTTTCAATATCTCTCACGATTGATGCATCAGGTCTCCCTGGTCATTCCACCCTTCTGAGAAGGGGATTACACCCCATCTTGAATCATTAGTAAGGAATTCCATTCCTCTTTGGCTAAGTTCCCCATGTTTTCTGTTCTGCATATTCAACTTCTATCTCCTTTTTCTTCCTATACTAACATTTAAAAAAGAAGGCCACAATTAAAGGGCGGGGCGATTTGAAATAGATCTCAGGCTCAGATCTTGCATAGCTGATATATATATATATATATATATATATATATATATATATATTGTGTGAAGTCATACATTTGTTGAATCGGAGCCGCGGGAGATGGGAGAAGAGTGTGGTGGTTGACTGTGGTCAAACAAGAGTGAATGTGAGGCCTTGTTAATCGCAGAAAAAAGGAGGTCAAATGGAGATGACTGGCAGGTAAAAGCAGAGGTATCTTATCTCCCGGTCAGTAAAAAGGGGCACGGATGAGAAAAGTGGAGCTATCTTGGAAATCAAATGTAATTGATGAAAGGGTTGGGCCTGAGTTAAAAGAAGGCCCAATTCAGTGCTTGCTTGCTCATAATTTAAGTCTGTTTATATCATTAGCCTTTTGATAAGGAGGTTGGGCCTTATGTGGATATCGGTCTGCAGTTGGGGGAGTAAGGTTGGGCCAAAGACAAGTAGGACAACTCAACGTTCAGCAGCCCAGCAGCTACATAGAAGACGCAAGCATAATACTTCTGCTAGATCGGGCTTGTGTATATCTGGGTCTAAGAAGGTACTCTTTCACCAACAAAGTACAGCGGTTGGCGGTGGTTAAAAAGGCTGAAAGAAGTGGGAATGGGATCATTTTTCAAAACTCGGATAAAGATATGAACAAAAATTGCAGGTTGCAGTTTGAACCGCCCAAGTGAGGGCATGAGGTTAGTGCCAAAGAGTATTGGCTGCTCAGAAGTGGGCGTGGGATCATTCTTCAAAACTCAGATAAAGGTATGAAGAAAAATGGTGGGTTCCAGCTTGAACTGCCCAAGTTAGGACATGAGGGAAGCAGGCCAAAGAGCAGTGCAGCTCAGCCAAATGCAAGGCCTGTTCTCTTTTTCTCATTCTGAATTTTCTTTGAATCATCTTTCGTCCAAGCCCAAGGACAAGGCTGACAGATTCAAGGATCTTGACTCTATGTATTCTACTCTTTCTGCTTGGAATAGAAGGGGAAGTTAAAGGTTTTGGCATTGAGGAGCAATGCAATAGGGAGAGAGAAGAAGCAGGGTTAGAAACAGTGAATTAAATTGCAGGACAGCATTCAAAAAAATAGATGAAAATCAGAGTGTGGTTAAGTATTTTTTTTGGGGGGGGGGGGGGGGTGCAGCGGCCGGGAGAAGGATAGTCACTTGTGTGGGGACTTGAGGATAGAGGTTGAACAGCTAGGGGCAAGACAATGGATTGGCTCTACCTGTGATGGATCCAACCAGAATTGTGGAAGGTTTAGGAAGGGTTCAGGGGCAAGAATAAATGGGGCATTGTAGCTGAAAATGACAGTGGTGATTTCAGAATAGAGTATAGGGGTGGTTTAGTCACTATAGGAGCTGAGAGTGATGATAGGGACGAACTCAGTACTTTTGGAAACTATTGGCTTTAGTGAAGGGATGGAGGTGTTTATCTCCAAGGTTAATTCACCCCTCTGACAATGATTTTTCCACAAGGTGGGTTTCATTTAGCTTGTGATAGTCAAGAGAGGGTAATGCGGAGTAGGAAGTTTGAATGCTGTGGGAGGTTTGATAGAGAGGGATGAAGATGTTGGTTGTGTTGGGAGGCCGGAGGGTAACAGAATAATGTCTTCTGAGAGGAATAAGTAGCCCCAGTCTGGGATTAAGGATTGATGCAAGAAGCCTGCCACTACCTTCTTTTGGGTTTATGGAGTAGTTTAGGGAGTAAAACGAAGAGAAGAACCCCGACAATAGATCTGTTGTGGCAGGAAGTAAAGCTTGTGGAAACAAACGGATCAATAACAGAATCAGGGACGAAACTGTGAAAGGGCAATAAGGACCAGGGCCCCCCTGTTTTTCCCATTTATTTTAATGGTCAAACCAGTGCACTCTGAGTCTTTTCTTTAATCTTGTGTGAGCCAGGCCCCATCCTCTTCCAAAGACAACAGTTTCCATTCTACCTTTTCAATTTTATTCTAGAAACAGTAAGCCTTAAATTGTTTTATCAAGAACAGCAGTAAAACTTGAATAGGCTTTGATATGTAGATTGATATGTGAATGCCATCTACAATGATAAATTTTTCAAAAAAAGACCGCAAGTTTTCATTTTAGTTAGGAAAATTTTATGGTGTGCACTCCTTAGTTATTTTTATTTTAATTTTGGTTATCACAAGTTTAGATTTTGATTATCGCAATTTTAAGCTCTACGGTATGCACCCTTACCAGCCATAGTATGCACCCTAACCAACTATAGTAGCACTCCATGGTTATTTTAACTTTTGCTTACTTCAACTTTAGACTTTTGGCTACTTCAACCTTGACTTTTTCCTATTTCAACTTTGACTTTGATTATGACAACTTTAGGCTCGTATGTAGTTATTTGAACTTTGGTTTTTGGTTATTTCAACTTTGATTATAATTATTTTAACTTCGCCTTTTGTTATACAAATTTAGGCTCAGTTAAGGGTGCATATGGTATGCACCCAAATAGTGGGTGCCCACCATAGTGTTATTCGTTTATTTTGTGTCTTATTATAGTTTAAATTCTTTTTTTTTTTTCTCCTTATTCACTTGTTGGAATAGATTAGTTTATATCATCGGGTAAGCGTAAGGTGTGACTCTTTGGTTATTTTTATTTTGGTTTTAGATATGACAATTTTAAACTTTAGTTATGATAACTTTAGGCTTGATTATGCCATTTCAAACTCTACGGTGTGCATTCCAACCAGCTATGGTGTGCACCCCTCGGTTATTTCAATTTATGTCTTTTGGTTATTTTAACTTTGGTATTTGGTTATTTCAACTTTTGAATTTGATTATGAAAATTTTAAGTTCCATATGGTTATTTAAACTTTATTTTTTTGGTTATTTTAATTTTGGCTTTTTCTTTACAAATTTAGGTTCAACCAAAAGTGCATATGATATGCACCCAAATAGTGGGATGCACATATAATATTACCCATATCAATAAGCAAGAAGAAAAAGAGGAAGAAATTGGCCACGCAAAGATAAACTACTGGTTCCTTCCCTGAACAGAATGTTATGTTTGCATATACCCAGGTTCGAGTGTGAGGTGAGGGTATGTCCCTAAATGTGAGATTTTTCTAATTCTTAATCCCAAAGACACCAAGCACGACAAGATTTTACATTTCATGAATTATTCTTTCATTTTAATTTAGGGTTAAAAAATTGTTTACAAAGTAGTATAGAGTTTTATTATGCATATAATCAGAGTATTATGTATAGTTTTATAGTAAATTTTACGACTTAAAACATTTGTTGGGTTCAAGTCCAACAAGACAAGTCGGGCACATGCCCATACCCTAATCCAAATGTTCAGAGTATTAGTCGCTGGTCCTGAGATATTGAGAGACTAGTCCCATTGTGTGAGAGGTTGGACTGGAGGGAGATAGAGGAAGGGCTTGATGCTGTTGCCACTGGTTTGGTTTTGAATAGGCCTCCCCTTTATTTTGAATGCCTCTTCTATTACGTTTTGTCTTTACCCAGTTCTTTTTCTCTTCTTGTTTCTCCTTTGTCATACTTAAACACCTTCCTTAATCTAATTTTTTATTACATATCATAAAAATTGTGCATGTGTATAGAGAGAGAGAGAGAGAGAGAGAGAGAAGAAAAAGAATGCAAAAGGATAGAATGAGGCATTAGAACACTCCTTGCACCAATGTTGATCAAACATCGCTGAGTAGAAACCAAATTCAGTTTTTCTCGTAAAGTAAGCAGCAATATAAGCCTCAATAACAGTTAAGGTCACCACGTTATGAATTGATAAAGAAGCACCGACATTTTCACATCCACCTAAAGTCTCAAGAACTGCAGTTGATGGATATATGGAAGTTTCAAGAATTATAATATACATATATGGGCAATACATTTGCAATTAACAAAATCAAGCACTTGCCTGAGGGAGCAACGGGTGGGTCATCAACCAAATTGGTAGCAGGAATGGTTATATCCTCTTGGCCCCCGGTGATGTCCTCACATACCAACCTTTTTCATTAAAATAGAAAAATCAAGTCACACATAATATTGATAACCAAATACGAAGTGCTAAATCTGATTATAAAACACTTCCTTTCTGTACCCGCGTATTTCTGAAATTGAGTTAGGAATACGACCTCGAGCACATGGAACCTGTCATGGAAATAATAAAAAAAAATGATGAAAGCATCCATAGAAGCTACTTTACTGGGTAATCGTAAAACCCTTTCACGACTAAACTAATCTGCGATATGTTTAAAAACAATAAAAAAGATACATATGTAGAAAATATTTCAGCAAGTCCACCAATTATGATCCAGGAAAAGATGTTGCTAAAAAGGCATCGCCAACAAGCTGTACAAAGCCATCAACCACATCAAAAATTAACAAAAAAATAGCAATAAATAAAATTTAAGGAACTATTATCCTGACTTATCCAGTACAACTCCAAAACTGTTTTTTTTTTTTTTTCACGTGACAAAACCCAGAATGCTGATTTCAATCTTTCATAAGATGAGTGAATTATATAAGAGTACCGTAATTTACATATCTCGAGGCCACTAACCCCCCCCCCC
>JAULJZ010000003.1:117947-151146 GCA_032270985.1 Heliamphora pulchella | reverse complement strand
CGCAACCTGCCGAATCGGCAAAAAACTCCACCCGATCTTGAAATCAACCCAAAACATCAAAGAGAGTTGATTCTAGCTCCTTACACACTGAGTCGACACCCATGGAGTAGAGACAGAACATCAATTGAAGCAGCAAACGGCGCAATTGCAAGAAACGACGAAAAACCCTTGCGGCGCTGAAATTTGTAAAAATTGGGAAAAACAATGAAACAATCATGGAAAAATTTGAAAAAAATCACAAATCGATTGTTGAGAGCTAGACGATCATCAAGGAATTTTTTTTTTTTTTTGCATTTTTTTTTTCTTTACAGTTTTAAAATCAAAAAATTAAAGAGAAACAAAACGGGAAAGAGAAAGAAGAATTGCTAAGAAATTTACATAGGATCATGCTCTAATACCATGTTAGAATTATTGCAGAGAGTGGAAAAGAAAAGGAGGAAGAAAAAGAATTAAAATAACAATGAATGAGTGCACGCAAAACTAGGATTTTCACCCTATCACATGTTATTTATAATAAGACCAAGAAATGCTACAAATACAATAATACCCCTAACATAACAGTATCAACCGGACAAGCACCAAGCAAACCAGTCTCAGAGAGAAGATCAAGAGTATACTTACATTGGGATAAAGAGATCCCTCTAGAGGAGTGGGCAACCTCAATCCCAAGAAAGTACCGGAGAATACCCAAGTCCTTGGTATGAAAATGGTGAACCAAATGTCGTTTTAAGGCAGCTATACCAGTAGAATTATCACAGGAAATACTGATATCGTCCACATAAACAATCAACACAATAGTACCAGCAAAAGAATGATGAACAAAGACGGGATGATCAAATGTGGAACGCCAAAAACCATGAGCAATCACAACAGAACTAAAGCGATCAAACCAGGCATGAGGTGATTGCTTCAGACCATATAGAGCCTTACGCAAGCGACAAAGGTGCTCACTGCCAGATACAACATAGCCAGAGGGTTGATCCACATAGACTCCTCCTGAAGTTCACCGTGAAAAAAAAATATTCTTAATGTCAAGCTGATACAACGGCCAAAAACGGCTAACAACAACGGATAAAAGGTTGCCCACTACTTGGAGGAGTGGGCAACCTCCAAGTAGTTAACGCAATAGGTCTGAGTATAGCCCTTAGCAACCAAACGCGTTTTAAGACGCTCAACAGAACTATCCGGAAGATACTTGACTGTATAGACCCATTGACACCCCACAGAATGCTTTTCAGGCGGGAGAGTGGTAAGCTCTTAAATTTGATTCTTCTAACGAACATCAATTTCCTCATCCATAGCACGTTTCCACCCAGATAAAGACAAAGCTTGCATGTAAGAAGTAGGAATCAAAATGGACGACATGTTGAAGTAAAAGCATGAAGAGAAGATGACAAACGAGCATAGGACACAGTGAGCAATAAGATGTTGGGTGCATGTACATTTATCGAGACACAAAACAATTGGTAAGTCATCAGAACTAAAAGGAACAAAAGAGAGAGGAACCTCTACGGGAGAAGACTAAGTGTTCGGGTCATACGAGACAATGGACCTATCTTGAGATCGCTGATAAACCTTCAAAGGTGGGCGAGAAGGGGAAGAGCGTGACATGGGAAGGGGATGAATCGGAGAAGAGAAAGACTCTCCCTCAAGACAGCAGATGAGATCAGAAGAAAGGTGATTACATGAGGAAGAAAAAAAAAAAGAAGTGGACTCAAAGAAGGTCACATCAGCACTCACAGCATCAGCGAAACTCCAGATGATAACATCAATATCCCTTTTGAGTACGAGAGTAGCCGAGAAAGATACACTTACGGGCCCGAGGGGATAACTTATCAGTACCGAGATCAAGAACAAGCACAAAGGCAGTACAACCAAAAACATAAGGAGTGAGGGAAAAAGGTGGAGATGTCAGATATAACAAGGAAAAGGGGGACTGACGATTGAGAAAAACGGAAGGCATGCGATTAATGAGATAACAAGCAGTGAGGACAACAACACTCCAAAAGTGTTGCAGTACTTGGGAATGAAACAATAAAGTACAAGCAACATCTAATAAATGACGGTACTTGTGTTCAGCAACGCCATTTTGTTGTGGCGCGTGAGCACAAGTCGTCTGATAAATAATACCTCGATCGATACAAAAAGCAACAGTAGACTGCATATATTCTAATGCATTATTAGATCGAATAACTTTGATGCTCTTCCCAAATTGAGTAAAAATTTCATTACAGAGTGTAGAGAAAGCATAAGACAATTCAGACTAGTGTTTCAAAAAAAAAATCCCAATCATACAAGAGTAATCATCAACAAAGATAACAAAATAAGAATAGCCGCTAGTACTTGGAGTGCGAGAAGAACCCCAGATGTCTGTATGGACAACATCAAAAGACTCGGACTGACGAGGATAGCTACGACTGGGAAAGGAACTACGATAATGCTTACGTAATTGACACGCTTCACACTCAAAACTGGACACAGGAGGTAAGTTGGGAATGGCCAACTTAAATTTAACCACCGAAGGATGGCTTAAACGAAAATGCCACTGAAGAGGTGAAATTGTAGCATTTAAGGCTGATAAAGTATGGAAAGGATAACCAGAATCAACATCAAGATAGTAGAACCCATTCTTCTCATGCCCCGAAACAATCATCTTCTTGGTCTTGAGGTCCTGAACTACACAAGAAGTAAGAGAAAAGGTTACGGAGCAATGCATAGATTTAGTGAGTTGACTAAGTGAGATGACTAACCGAAAGCAAGATAAAAGGAAATTCAAGAATACAAAGACTATAAGGTAAGGCCAAAGAAGGATAGGGATGAAGGACACCTTGCCCGTGAACCGGTCGAGATGAGCCATCGGCTAAGACGATATGATACTTAATAGGAGTCAAATGAGAAAAAATAGAAGGACTACCAGAAATATGAGAATTAGCACCTAAATCGATGATCCAAGATGAAGAAATAAGAACCGCACAACCAATATCACTCGAATTAGCTAAGGTAGTAGTAAAAAAGGGCAACACAATTTAACAAAAGGTCTGAACAAGCGTGTTAAGTTGAATATGGAGAGCATCATCAGAACCCGAAGAATTCTGTACTGTAGCCATATTAAACCCATACAGAAGAAAGGAGGCCAAATGCAAACACCAAATAAATCGAAAACCAGATTTGATCAGAATATCATAACAAAGGCAAATTGAACAGTACAAGATCTATAGGATGTGTATCAACAACCGAAAATAACTGGTGAAAATGGACAAATCATGAACTACGATTGTAGTCTTCTACTACCAAAATTCGAGGCTCAAATCAACTTCAAAACAACATATCAACATCAAATCACGTGCAAAAATTTTCATGTATGGTCGCAAACCCAAACAGAGAAGAACCAAAGTCGCAGACCCAAACCAGAGGCAAAAATCTCCAAATCATGAACCAAAATCAACAGCATGGATCATGAATGAAGTCGAAAGCAACAACCATATCATTCGCAAACCAAAATCGTGGCCAAAATCATCGTGCGAACCAAATCGCGACCAGAAGAGTCTATTAAGGAAAAAAAGATAAGAATCAACTAAAAGAGAAAAACCGCACCAACTCGAGTACCAAAATGGGCAAAACAAGCACGGTCAGCAGCTAGGGTTTTCGTATGGGGTGGTGACGCAAACCAAAAAGCTGGAACCAAGGTCATGCGAACCAAGATACGAAACCAGAGGAGACGCCAACTTAGGAGGGTGACAAAACGAGAGCCGATCAGGATGAATAACACCAAATCAAACACAAATCGGACCAAACATAGTGTCTCGACACTGATGGAGTCAAAAAGTCAAGGATCTGAAGCTAAGGTTTCGAAACAATCAGAGGGTTAGGGTTTCGGGAAAAAAAGGACTTCAGATATGAGATTTAAGACCTCGAAAAGGTAAACGAAGATCGAAGCTAGGGTTTCAAAACAAATCGACTGCAGATCGAAGCTAGGGTTTCGAAAAGGTAAACGAATCCCACCTTGTAGTCGCCGACCATCAATGTTCGTACAGTCTCTAGGGTTACGCAAACGTCATCGTACGGAAGATGTCTTCAACACATTTCTACCTCACTGTGTATTTTAAAATAATAAAAACAGTTTTAAGGTTGGATCGAAACTCTGATATCAAGTTAAATTGTAGAATAGTGATTTAGGGTTGAAAGGAGAAAAGAAAGAGAAGAACAAAGAGAGAATAATAAAAAATTAGAGTGAGAATGAAGAGACTTAATTAAAGTCACTACACCGCACAACATATATATATATATATATATATGAGTCACACATAGAGAATTACAAAAGTACCCAAAGAAATAACCTAAATAGAAATAAACTAAAATAAACTCAAACAGCTTCCAATATATAACATTAGATAGTTTTAGTGCATTTAGACAAATGGTTATTTGCAGTAATATAGCGTATTAGTAGTTCTAGTTACATTTCACACGAAAGATATTTAATTGCTCCAGCATCCAAAAAAAAACTTGCCAATGTGGCAGTATCATTAAAAGAGAATAAAAACAAGCAGGGCATGTAGGAAAACAAAACAAAACCTGATTAGTGGTCAATAGAGGTTGCCCCTCAAGCCGCTTCAGTCTAAACTTAAAAACAGTAAATCCGGAAACACCTTTCTCTGCCCAGTAATTAACAATCTGCAAAAACACAAATTTCAGCAGTTCTTAAACACAAGCACCAAAAACCACCATAAAGGAAATACTATGTATGTAAAAGAAATAAAGGAACGGAAGACGAAATTGATAGTTAATCTACAAGTTACAGTAAATATTCTTCGAATAGTAAGCGCAATATAAGAACAAGATGGTTACAGTGCTCAAACTCATCTTCAACCTCCCAGTTCTTAACTTAAAATGCTTTAAAAGGAAATAAGCTCCCGCAGTTCCCAGTAGTTCACCTCTTGCATTCGCTATCTTACAAGTGATTGGGTAATTGACCTAAACCACTTGATTTGTCATGTGCATTCTCTTTTCCATTCACTTTTTTTGATCCACAACAAAAGAAATGGTATTAAATAAAAAGAAGAAAAAATACTATAATAAAAAAGCGGATAGGAAATCCATAGTTGGAAAATCAAACAAAATTCATATCCACAGTTGGAAAATCAAACAAAATACAAAGAAAGAATTCACGCAATACACACCGCCTTCCCATCCCTAAATCAAAAACAAAGGAATCCCCTTAAAATCTGTGGAAATGGATATTATGTTTCTTCCTTCTCTTTATTATTTTCTTCATTTTCAGTCATATTTTTTCATAACAGAATTCCAATGAGAACAAAATATCAAACCAGCCAAAGCCCAGGGCGTGGGTAGGAAGCCAGGATAAAGACACCCACATAAATGTGTCCAATGCCCGTACCAGAGCAAACTGGCTCCTACCGGTTCAATCGCACCTTCAGTCATCTCCTCCAGTGCACGTAATTGATTTCATTGGCAATTCTGGAAGTTTCCAAGAACCCTAATTTTGCTCCTTTAATTTCATGAATTTAGTTTGAGCTGTAAAATGGTGTCCATAGGGTCATTTTGCTGGTGCAAATTATACAGAGCATATTTTACAGAGAGAAACTTTTCAATTGTGTACAAATTATACAGAGCATATTTTTCACTTTCTTCAAAGACAGAGGTCTTTGGAAGATTTCAAAGTACCATCAAGGATGTAGAATCAAATCAATATCACCAGACTAAAAAAATAAACAAAAGATAGACAATATATACACAAGTGATATGCTAAACCTCCAATATCATCAATGTGACTATTCATCCCCAGTCACATCCCCAAAATATTTGTTGCCTTTCCCAAGTAAAAAGAGGAAGTAGACACCAATTGGAAATGATATATAAAACTGTTGGTGTCTACGCTTCAGAGTAGGGGAATAACATTTCCACCACAACACGAAAGCATAGTGTAACTTGAAGAAGCAATAATGGAAAATAAAAGTCATAGAAAACAAAAGCAGAAAGTTCCATTTAGTTACCTTGTATAAACCATCGTACGTGTAAACCTTGCCAACATAACTATTCGCAGATAGATGGCCACGAACAACTCTAACAGGCACACTTTGTTCCATGCAATTCTGCATACGACAAATAACATTTCTTATGTAGAATATGCGACACCACTACTCTTCTAAGATGCCAACAAGCAAAATTTCCACACACCCCACTCCAAATAATCCCCCAAAAAAACTAACTACTACCAAATTGCACGCGCTATGTAAACAAGTTTGAACATTTACATCACCGGTACAAAACTATAAGACTTTACAAGCATTCGGCAGTTCAGAGATTTCAAAATCCCATGCATCCAAATCCAAAGCATTCACCCAAAAGGCAGTAATATCTAACTTCTCCATATACATTTTTACCAGAAAAATGAACACAAAAGAGTAGCCATGTACTTCCTCATATCTCTTTGCAATTCTAAACATTTTCGTTTTTCCACTATACAGTACAAATGAATTTTTTCTAAAAACTCCTCTCAGCACATGCTTGTATAGCCCTAAAAGTACACTAGAATTTGATCACCACTGGAAAGTACAGAAATTAAAGAAATAATAGAAAACAGTGTTTTCTACAGAATTTCTAAAAACTTGCATAACTATGCAGAGACTTTGACCAAGTAACAAGGCCTACCACATGAATATTTTCTCAACTATTACTTCCAATGAAAAGTCATGGTTTCTCTTAAACCATAGACCAACTAGTGTTTCTTCCTAATTTAAAAAATCCATTGTCACCGCCACTTCATCCACTTGCAAACTTTTGGCATGAAATAAATTGCAGTAAGGTCATCCAGCGACTTATCTCACCGCAGAGAAAACCATCTATATTTATTTTTTCTCATTCCGTCCCAAACATGCTGTTCTTAAAGATCTAATAAGGAATTCCCTTTAAGTTATTTCCTACATAAGAAGACCCCTCCCTTCTACCAGGTCCAGCCGACAGTGATAACTCAAAAGAAACAATTTCTCTTTAGCAACTCCTAATAGTTTTCATCTAAAGATTCACAGTTCAAAGTAAATATCTTCTTCAGGTTTCTCTTTCAGAAGTTCATAAGAGCTCAAGGCAACATATAAACAAACAAAAGAAACAGAATCTTCTTGCCACATGTTTAGTTGAAGAAATTACAAACATCACATTGGGCCACATTACAATGAATCACATAACAGCGCAACAAAGCAGAGGAAAATAATCCACATAATGAGAACTCAATGACACACACCTTCAATGCCAAATTACCACGTTTCATTACTTGATCCTGTATTTGACGTTTATTGCCAAGTAAATTATTCCCACCTTGACCAGTGTACACAACATCTTCACAATTATCTAGATCATCCTCATACTGCCCAGACAACACAATGGCAACTGCAAGTGGTAATGTGTAAGCACTGTAATCCTGCAAAATCCAAAAAAGAAAAAAAGAAAGAAAAGAACTTCAACTGCTTTTTCATTATATGATTACCAGGCTGATAAAGAAAAAATTGATGCTCAGTCGAGCAACGGCCAAGTACTTCTAAGTTCTTGGTTTATAAGACAAGCAAGATAGCAGTGATGCCTTTAGCATATATTACATTATATGACGATAAAAACAACCAAAACACTGTCTTCTGTACCTAGAACATACAATTGTTTGCACACCAATGCCCCAATACAGAACACTTCTGAAGAAAGCACTGAGAGCAACAAGATGGTGAGGAAGAGATGAAACTTATGAAACCAAACAAGCTCGAGAAAGTTTAGCGTTGCCAAAAACTGAAAAGTAGAATGCCAAGATTCAACTGTAACAAATAATTTTCATGAAAAGAAAAACTACAATCCTGAAAAATCAGAGGATAACATGGATTAGCCAATAATAACTACAAAATCATTCATTTATTTATTCAACCAAGCAATATATTTGTTAAATCTCAGCTTAATATCCACATGCCTCGCCCTGAATTTCTATTATAGATAATCAACAGTTTTTAAAATCTTACAGTTTGACAAGGAGAACTACCGATGCCCATGGAAAACTATAGAATAAACTTATGCAAGTTCAGAATTCTGAGATACATAAAATTAAAACTTTAAAACATGCATAAATCAAAGCCCAACACTTTTTCCATTCCCTACTTCATGATACATCACCTTGCCAGCAGTTTTTCCAATATAATCAATTCCATTCAGCCAGTGGCTGTGGAAGCCTACAGCAACCATCTCAGCCCGGGAAAAGAACTGATGCCCAACATCAACACCTGCCATCACAGGAGTAAGTTCAACATCAATGCCTGAATTCAAATCACTCCGTCAACTTATTAGTTACATCCTTTTAAGAGTATTGTTGTCTTTGATCTCATTATATAAATGCCAGTTGTAAGGGAGAAGAACCCTAAGTTGCTCTATCATACTTTACTACACATCGTTCCTCTCTATTCATTCTCTCTCTTCTAGTTCCATCGCAAAAGTTATTCTAACTTTGCATCAAAGCAGAATCTTGTGAAGCTCGCAACTAGTTTCGCTTGTTGTCTTCTTTATTTTTCATTGTGCTGTATAGATAAATTTAAAAAAATTATACCAGGATGATCGACTTAGCAAGAAGATCTTAGTAGTATTTTTTAGATTATTTCTAGTTCAGTTGACGTAACTTTCCAATTTTTTTTCTTTTTTTTTATTTTTTTGGCCTATTTTTTGTAATCACTGATCGGGGCTTGCTTGGAGCTGTTTGCCGGCTAGGATGGCTTCTACTGGCCCTTGACAAGGTTGTTGAAGGCAGGTTTGGGCTTCATTTTGGATCAGTGGTGATTTTGGAACACTAACAGGTGGTGGCTAGGGTTTTGCTGTGAGCTGGGTATTTTTTGGGGGCTGTTTTGGCATGGGTTTGATCTATGTGTGCTGGTTTGAGTTCTTTAAATGCTCTTTGATTCTATTCAACCAATTTTACTGATAGCAAACAAAGTAAAAAATACGATTATTCCACATTAAGAAAAAACTTATAACTAATAATAAAATACATGGCATGCATAAAGGAAGACTAAAAACCCTAATTATGTAATAATTACTAAACTACCCCTTAATTATAACAAAATAACAAAGATAGACAATCTCACACACTCTCACACCTCCCCCCCTCCTCAAACTCATGAGGCAAGCCCAGAGAGCAACGGAACTTTATCCAACAGAAAATGATCATGAGCCGTAGTGTGTCTTGGTGAACAAATCGGTAAGCTGCAAGGTAGACGAAACAAATTGTAAAGAGATAATGCCCAGCTGAAGATTGTGACAGACAAAGTGGCAATCGATCTCAATATATTTTGTACGCACATGAAATACAGAATTATGAGCAATCTGGATGGCATTCTTATTGTCACAGTATATAGAAATAGGAGACGTAGAGGGGACACCCAGATCAAAGAGAAGCCACCGAAACCAGACAATTTTAGGAGTGCCTCAGCAGTGGAACGTGATATTTCTTGCTTTTCCAGAAAATAAGAGAATCACCGAGAAAGACACAAAAACCAGTAGTGGACTTCCGATCAGAGACATCACTAGCCCAATCAGCATCTGCATATACCTGAAGAGTCAACGAGGAAGTGAATGATAATAGGAAACTCTGAAAGATAGTGTGCCAACTATAGCGAATGATACGGAGTAAAGTTACCCAGTGGGTAGGGTGTGGAGCCAAGATAAACTGACTGACTACATGAACAGCATAAGCTATATCAAGTCGTGTCACTGTGACATAAACCAAGCACCCAACTAACTCCCGATAAAGTGAAGGGTCCTCAAGTGGCACACCAACAGTGAAAGAAAACTTAGCATGCAGTTAAATGGGAGTGTCAACAATTTTATCATCAGTGAGGTGCGCACAGTGAACAACCTCGTGGACATACTTAGTCTGAGAGAGAAGATAGTATTTTAGAGAGGTAGTCACCTCAATACCAAGAAAATACCGAAAACGGCTCAAATCTTTCATCTCAAACTCCTTAAAGATATGTTGTTTGACATCAGAGATAGTGACAGTGTCAGAACCAGCAATGATCATGTCATCCACATATAAGAGCATGAACACAATACCAGCAGAGGTATGACGAATAAACAGAGCTGAATCATGGACAGAGATGAAAACCAACCTGGAAAACAGTAAACTGAAAACGATTATACCAAACTCAGAGATTGTTTGAAACCATACAGGGCACGATAAAGGCGACAAACCAAGCCTCGGGGATGAGATAAACCTGGAGGGAGTCGCATATAAACTTCTTGATAGATCTATGCGCTCAAACATATGAGATTTATTATTTCGAGACTTCTTCGCTTTTTGCTCGCCCTAATTCTGTTCATATTCTTATCCCTATTGCAGTTAGTCGTTCTTGGTCATTGTATCAAGTTGATATCAAGAACATCTTTCTTCATGGTGATCTTCAAGAAGAGGTCTAAATAGCTCAACCTTCTAGCTATGTTGTCTCCAGCCGTGAGCATCTTGTTTACGTAAAACTCTGTATGAGCTGAAGCAATCTCCTTGTGTTTGGTTTGATCGCTTTAACTCAATTCTTCCCTACAATTTTCAGTGTTCTACCTCTAATCATTCTAGTTTTGTTCATCATTCATCTGGTGGGGCCCTTGTGTTGATTGTCTATGTTGATGATATAATTCTTTCTGGTGATGATTAAGCAGGTATTGTTGACTTGAAGTGACATTTGGATCATCACTTTCACACAAAATACTTAGGTGTTCTTTGTTATTTTCTACCCATCTAAGTGGATTTCTCTATCTTAATGCATACATCCTTGATCTTTTATCTAAGACTACGTCTCTCGGTGCTCATCCCGTTGATGGTCCAATGAATTTCACATTTAAGCTTCAAACTAATTATGGGTAGTTCTTTTATGATATTGATTGCTATTGTCGTGTCATTGGGAAACACATTTATCTCATCATTACTTGTCCCGACATTACATATGCTATTGGAGTGGATAGCCAATATATGCATCCTCCTCGCTAACCCCGCTATAATATTGCTTATCGTATTTTGCACTACTTAAAGAGTGCTCCTGGTCACGGTTTGTATATCTGCCCTCTGAGTCTTTGCTAATTGTGGGGTTTAGTGATGCAGAGTGGGTCGATAGTCGCTCTAATCAGCGGTTCACCTCTGTTTATTTTACAATCTAATCACTTGTGCAGCAAAACTAACCCGTGGTTGCTCGGCCATGTGCTAAAGATGAGTATCATGCTATGACCCATGTGACTTCTGAGATGTTATCTGCTTGATTTGGCATTATTGCTCATGCTCTATGCAAATGTTTTGTGATAAAAAACCGCCATTTTTATTGCTAATAATCCAGTGTTCCATAAGAAAACTAAGTATATCGAGGTTAATTATCACTTTATATGGGATTTGTTGCAGTAGAAGTGTATCATTCAAAACATCAATTAAGCAATATCTTCACCAAGCCAATCTCTCGCACTTCGCTCCATCACGTATCATTCAAGTTAGGCACATTCGACATCTATGCTTCTATTTGACTAGGGTGTTAGAGTATTTATTTTTTAGTTTAGAGGGTATTATTGTAACTATATCGGGGTGTGTGTTTAATATAAATAAGTGTGAGCTAAAGCGAAAAGATTAAACCCCCAAAACCCTAATTCTTTTTGTTTCTCCTTCAATTTCTTCTCTTCACTAACCCTAAATTCTTAGTGTTCATAGACTTTAATTGGGTGTTTTTACTTCGCACTAAAAGTGAAGTCTTTTCTTGTTCCAAAACCTTTCATAAGATGGTAAGTACCCAGTTTGGAAGCCGCCATCACCGTCTCTAGTTTCACGCTCTTCTAGTGGCCTATCAAGTAATAACCCTCCACATGATATTATTGATAATTGTGATCTACATATTACTCTTAGAAAAGGAGTCAGTGCACTCAACACCCTACTTCTCAATTTGTTTCATATGACTCTTTATCTCCTTCATATCATGCATTTGTTTCTTTGTTGTCCTCTATATTGATTCAGCAGGGTTGGAAGAAAGCTGTTGCAGATCCAAAGTGGAAAGAGGCTACGATTAAGGAGATGGAAACTCTAATAAAGAATGACACATGGGAGTTAGTCTGTTCCACAAAAAAACAAACGAGTAGGTCGTAAATGGGTGTTCACAATAATGCCGAAAGCGGATGGATCAATTAAGAGGTTTAAGGCCAAACTGGTTGCTAAAGGCTTTACCAAAACTTATGGTATTGACTATTAAGATACCATTGTTGCCATTGTATCAAAGATGAATTTTATTCGGGCACTTCTTTCTTGAGCTATTAATCTGGGTTGGCCTCCTGAACAGTCAAATATAAAAAATGCCTTCCTTCATGGGGATTTAGAGAAAGAGGTGTATATGGATGTACCACCACATTTTTTGTCCGATGCAACTAAAGTGAAGGTATGTAAGTTGAATAAGGCTCTAAATGGGCTATAGCAGTCTACCAATCTCCTAGAGCCTTAGTTTGATAGATTTTTCAGGGCTATATTAACATTTGTGTAAGACAGAATCATGTAGATCATACTATGTTTATCAAACAAAGTAATGATAAGATCCCAATTCTTACTGTGTATGTTGATAACATAATGATACCAAGCAACGACGCAGAGGGCTATGAGGGCTATGGCTCATGGTATATGCAAACTTATGTGGCTCCAAATGTTATTGTGATGGAAGGTGATAGACCAATAAAGTTGTATTGTGAAAATAAAGATGCTACCAATATTGCTCATAACCCAATACAACATGACAGAACAAAACAATAGAGAATGACAAACATTTTATCAAGGAAAAAATTGTGCAAGGATTCGAAATGCATACTCTCCGTGAACTCAAAAGATCAATTAGCATATGTATTTACTAAAGGGCTTAGTAGTAAAGTGTTTCACTCTACTACCAAGCCTTTTAGTAGTAGAGTTGCGCATGAAAAACATCTACGCACTAACTTGAGTGGGGGTGTTAACTTAATTATTTTTTTCCCTCGAGGGTCCTATTGTCTTTGATCTCATAATATATAAATACTAGTGGTAAAAGAGAGTACCCAACTCTTGCATTCTGTACTGGTCTTAGTTATTGTTATTTTATTATTTTTACATTTGTAATTTATGTTTTAAGGGTCTCCTTGTAATTCACACTTTGTATTATTTAAATAAATACTTAGAGGTGAATAGGACAAATTAGAAAACCCTAAATCTAATTTTCTCTTATTCTTTCCCTCTTTCTTCTCTTTAAGCCCTAAATCCTAAACTTTGAACTTCAACTTAGTATCAAAGTTACCGATCGTACCTTTATAGTTCGTCTAATTATTTAGAAAAGCTGAGAGTCGCAAACGTTACTAACATCAGCATTATCCGACAACGACGTCATGCTGATGTCAGCTTCAAAACCCTAGTTTTCATGTTCGATATGTTCATCGCGAGTCTGGACGCCTCCCTCCCACTCGATTTGTGCCGCCAACCCTAATCTATATTAGATCTAAAGCCGGTTTGTAGTTTGGTTGTAGTTTGTGCATCGATTGACGGTTTTTTTGGCATATTCTCAGTTGCACAACCCTCACCGTGCCTAGGGTTTGCTCTCAAGTGATTGACGAAGCCTCTGGTTGGTTCGAAGAGGGTCGACGACGCCTCTGGTTTGGTAGAAAAGGATCGCTGACGCTTCTGGTTTCGCCTTTGGTTCCTTCGAAAGAGGTCGACGCCGGATCTGGTTTCATCGAAACGTGGTGTCGACGACTCCGAGTTGCTCCAAAGGAAGTGACACCAACTAGGGTTTGCTCCAACAGGGTCGGCGGCGGCTAGGGTTCGGTTCGACAACTAGGGTTTGGCACATGTTCTTCACTATGTAGCTACATTATCTTTACTTTTTGGCTGTTTGGTATTAGCTTATCCGTGGTTCTTCTTCATTCTGTTTGGTATTGGCTTATTCGTGCTTATTGGCTGTTTGGTATTGGCTTATTCGTGGTTCTTCTTCATTCCTAGTTCATTGTTTTCTTTTTTTTTTTGGAAATATGGCTGACAGCGAAAGTCTCTTAAATTCGGAATGATGATTTGCCTAAATCTATCACTTTCACAAAATTACATGGGCTGAATTACTTAACTTGGGCTCATGCGGTGATATTTTTTTTGCGCAGAAAGCGAAAACTAAAGTATGTGACAGATGACCATTTGCCTAAAACCGATCCTAATTATTAAGATTGGATGTGTGAAGATTCAATTGTTATGGGCTGGTTGTGACATAGTATGGAGCCTACTGTTGCTGCGACCGTTGAATTTTGTGATACCTCTAAGAAGATTTGGGATTCGGTTGCTGATTCGTTCTCTCATCAAAATAATGTTTCTCGTGTCTTTGAGATTTATGAAAAAATATTCACCACAAAGCAGTCTGGAAAGCCTTTATCAGACTATTACAGTACACTTAAGAATCTGTGGGTCCAGCTGTTGCAGTTACGGCCTCTTACTACTGAACTAACACAACAACAGCGCCATTGGAAGAACTTTATGATTGCTTCCTTGTTATCTAGTTTAGACCTTGAGTTACGTGGGTTCAAAGATCAGATTCTTACGAGTGAGACCTTACCTACCGCCGCTAATGCCTATTCTCGACTTTTACGCTCATCATTGGGTGGTGATTCCACGGTCTCTCACTCTACTCTTCTTCTTTGGAGTCCTCGGCTTTAGTTTTTACTGGTGGTCGTAGTGGCTCCCGTGGTGGACGTGGTAATATAGTTCTCGTGGTGGAGCTCGTAGTGGTGGTCAAACAGATGACAAGGGTGACCGAAAGTGTGATTACGTGGGGTTATTAATCATACAGAACCATATTGTTGGCAGAAGTATGGCAAACCAAGTTCTGCTCATCAGGTTACCGATAGTACTTCTCAACTACAGTTTCCCACACCTTCAGCTTCATCCGGTTCAACATCCTCTAGTTCTGATTCTACTGGTTCACTCACTGCTCAACTTAGCAATCTTGTTCAGGCATTACGTGTTGCTTATCCCTCTTCCACTTCTACTACTACTTTAGCTGATTCAGGTACTGTTGTATGCGCTGCACTTTTTCCTCCTTCATGGATTATTGATTCAGGAGCTAGTTTTCACATGTCTGGTACTTCCTCCTTATTTTCTGATTTTACCCTAATTCACCATAATATTATTTTAGCCAATGGTTCTTCTCATCCTGTCTGTGGCGAAGGTGTTGTTCATCCTCATTCATCCCTGACTCTACACTCTAGTCTCCATATTATCGTTTTTCCCTTCAATTTGCTTTCTGTTAGTCAAATGACCAAAGCTTTAAATTGTTCTATAAGTTTTTTTTCGTTCTTCTTGTGTTTTTCAGGACCTGCAGACCAAGAAGACGATTGGTTCGAAGCATGAAAAATATGGTCTCTATTTTATAAAGACTGATAGTGCCTTTCCTCACACATCCGCTGCCTTGAGTGCCTCTGTTCCTCCCCTTCAGTGGCATCTTCGGTTGGGTCACCCTTCTTTAACCAAACTGAAGTTGGTTATCCCTCATTTGAGTTATGTGCCTAATTTAGAGTGTGAGGCTTGTCAATTGGACAAACATCCCCATAGCTCTTTTCCTTCTAGTAGTCATGGTCATCAGTCTGCATCTTTTGATGTAATCCATACTAATATTTGGAGTCTTTCCCGAACTCATAGTATTAATGGATATTTCAATTTTGTTATCTTTGTTGATAATTCTCACTGCATGTCATCTCATTAATCGTATGCCCTCTATCGCGTTGAACAATCAGTTACCATTTTCCTTACTATACCCTGGTTCTCAGCCTTTTACTCTCATTCCTCGGTTATTTGGTTGCGTTGCCTTTGTTCATGTTCTTGATCTTGGACTTGATAAATTATCTCCTTGAGCTCGCAAATGTGTTTTTTGTGAGTACTCTCGCACTCAAAAAGAATATCGTTGCCATCATCTAGAGTTTCGCCGATATTTTGTTAGTACTAATGTCACGTTCTTTGAGTCAGCTTCCTTCTTTACTTCTGCAGGTCACGACTTGTCTTCAGACCTTCTTTGTTCTCGTGAGCGGGAGTTCTCCACTCCTACACTTCCTTTGCCAATCCCCCTCCCAGTTTAGGTACCATCCCCTCATCTACAGGTATACCAACACTCTAAGACTCGACAGAATGTCTCTTACGGCTCGGTCCCGTCATCTTCACTGTCTGCGGTTCTACCTCTAGTTGATGACCAGGCTATTGCCTTGCAGAGAGGCAAACGTACTAGTACTCAACACCCAATTGCTCAGTACGTTTCCTATGCTCATGTCTCTTCATATCTTCATTCCTTTGTTTGTACCATGTCTACTGTTTCTATTCCTTCTTCCTATAAGCAGGCTACGTCATTACCTGGATGGAAACACACTATGGATGAAGAGATGAGCGCTCTCCATCAGAATCACACTTAGGAGCTTACTTCTCTCCCTCGGGGAAAGCAAACAGTGAGTTGTCGTTGGGTGGACACTGTTAAATATCTACCAGATGGTTCCGTTGAACGGCTTAAGACTCGCTTAGTGGCTAAGGGATACACTCAGACTTATGGTGTTAATTATATGGAGACTTTTTCTCCCGTAGCTTGTCTCAATTCTGTCCAGATTCTTCTCTCTGTGGCAGTTAGTCGTTCTTGGCTGTTTTTTCAACTTGATTAAAAAATGCCTTTCTTCATGGTGATTTTCAGGAAGAGATATATGGATCAGCCCCCTAATTTTATTATCACCGATAGTAAACATATGGTTTAGCGTTTGCGTAAGGCTCTCTATGGTCAAAAGAAGTCTCCCTGTGCATGGTTTGATCACTTTAGTTCTGTTGTACTTGCCTATGGTTTGGAACGCTCCTCTGCAGATCATTCTATCTTCTTCTTCCACTCTCCTCATGGCACCCTTATGTTGATCGTCTACGTTGATGATATCATTATTTTTTTTGATGAGTCTGCTGGTATTGCGGCCATAATTTTAAAAAGCGGCCGTTACCGTTACGTAACGGTTTCGGTGGCCTCCGTTAACCATTACTGCAGATTTTTTGGAGTGAAAGAAATTCACAAGTGTAACGGCCGTTACACCACCGTTGCGGCCGAAACGGCACTGCTACGGCCGTTACGTCTTGTGTAACAAAATTTTAGATCGTGGTTATTTTTTTCATTTTTTCATCAATAGATTCCACGTTTTCTATTATTTTAAATCTAAGATTATTCATAGTAGTCCGACAAGCCTAATACTACTTGGGCATTGCGGAATTTGCCTCAAATCTCTTCAATTTCACAACAATCGGCTAATTTTGCTCTACGTTGTTAACTTTCGACTCTTTAACATGTTCATTCTTCTTCCAGTTTTGATAAATTCTTTAAGATTAAATATTTACTGCAAGCTAAATAACCTATTTGATTCAAAATCCATATTTCTTGAAGATCCACTGTCTATGAATTCAAATTTTTGTGATGCTGTAGATAGAAAATAAGATGTTCAACTATTTTGTTTTTAAAAAAAAATGTTCAAGATCCATACTTGTTTACAACTCTCCTCCAAAAAAATTAGATCTATACAAACTAAAATTCAAACAAAAATATAAATTTTGAAATAGAAAATTCAAAATTAAAATTTAATTAACAAATCAAATATTGTGCTTTAATATCTACAATACATTATAGTCATTAAAATTTTAGTTGTGCAATATGAATTTATAATACATAAATTCATTAATTACTACAAAAAAATAAATTGTTAATTTTAATTAGATTATATAGCAAAAAATAAAGACATTGAATCATGTCTAAAGAGTAAACAAAATTCTTCAAAAATTATTTTAAACTTCAATAAATATATTTATGGAATAAAAAAATGTAAATCAGTTTTTTTTCATTGAGTTGTGCAAAAAATAAAAAAATTTACGGCTCCGGGTACTTAAACCGTGTCACCGCTAGCGTTACCGTTACGCCTCGAAACTATGTCACCACTAGCGTTACCGTTACGCCGACCACTACCGCTATTTAAAACTATGATTGCTGCTCTCAAACGCCATTTAGGTCAAACATTTCACACTAAGGATTTGGGCGTCCTTCGCTACTTTCTTAGCATTGAGATTGCTCGCTCTTCTCAGGGTTTCTCTCTCTCCACAGAAGTATGTTCTTGATCTTATATCTGAGACTGGCCTTTCTTGATGCTCGACCGGTTGATACTCCTATAAATTCAACAGTTAGACTTGATACTAATTATGGCGATCTCTTTTCTAATGTTGGTCATTATCGTCGTCTTGTTGAAAAATTAATCTATCTCACTGTTACACGTCTTGACATTACATACGTTGTTGGTGTGGTTAGTCAATTTAAGCATGCCCCTCACCAACCTCACTTTGAAGCTGTTTATCAAATTGTGCACTACTTGAAAAGTGGACCCGGTCGCAGTCTGCTCTATCGACCCTCTCGATCCTTATCTGTTGGTGGCTTTAGTAATGCAGATTGGGCTGGCAATCACTCAGATCACCGATCTACTTATGGCTACGGCACCTTTGTTGGAGGTAACCATGTTACTTGGCGTAGTAAAAAACAAGTGGTTCTTGCTCGTTCTAGTCCCGAAGCCGAATATCGTGCTATGGCACATACTGCTTTTGAACTTATATTGGTCCGCACTCTTCTTGTGGACATTGGCGTTCCTGTTTCTTCACCGATGTCGATGTATTGCAATAATCAGGCTGCTACTTTATTACTAATAACCCCGTCTTTCATGAGCGAAGTAACCATATTGAGGTCGATTGTCACTTCATTCGTGATTTGTTGTTACGGAAGCATAGTATTACTCTATATGTTTGCTCAGAAGATGGATGATATTTTCACAAAACCTTTACCTCGTACCTCTTTTCAGAGTTTATCCGTCAAGCTGGGCTTGTTTGATCTCTATACTCCAACTTGAGGAGAGAGTTAGAATAGTTCTTTTATTGTTATTTTATTATTTTTATCTTTGTAGTTTATGTCTCAAGGGTCTCCTTGTAATTTACACTTTGTATTATTTAATGTAAATAGTGAAACGGACATATTAGAAAACCCTAAACCTAATTTTCTCTTACTCTTTCTCTCTTTCTTCTTCTCTTTAAGCCCTAAATCCTAAACTTTGAACTTCAACTACCACAAATCATTTCTCTCAATTTTTTTTCTTTCTTCTATTTTCTTCTCTATAGTTATCTTACTTGCTCAATCTTATCCAAAGCTGGAGTGATTCCAAAACCACAGTGAACCAAGCCCTACAATGCTTAGCCCAATATGCGATTTACAAGACTATAATTAAACCAAGCCCAACAATGCTTAGCCCAATATGTGATTTAAAACACTACAATTATAAATCACCAACCTGGAATGGGACCAATTTGTTTATTCGGATACAAAATGGCATTGGTCTCCATCATCTGCCAAAAAAAAATTCAATTAAAACTAATTATTCTCTTTACAAAAATAGTATGCACAAACAGGCCAACATGTCATCAACCTCTAGAAACATGACACAGGCAAAAGTCATTCACTATTAACACTAGGAAAAAACATTGAACACAATCGATCTGCGCCCAGAAAAATCACATAAGCCCAGTTTCTGAAAATATGGCTGTGAAAAATTTTACTGATGCAACCGTTCTTAGTGAACATCAATGCTACAGAAATGTGTTAATTTATTTCCTTAATTTACAAGTAGAATTCAAAAAAAATCAACTACAAACTTCAACTCAAAAACGAGACTAATAAGTTTATGCATGAATTCCAATAGGGAGCTCTTCCATACAAAGCAGAGGCAACCTATTAAAAACTCACAACAGAAATTGAGTGGCAGGTACTATCGTCAAAACTACTAAACTATAAGGACGTGTAAAAGGACGGCCTTTGGGCTTACTGCAATTCTTATATCTTCAAGATACCAAAATGATTCCTTCTTCCATGGAATTCTTTTCTATAAATAGCCAATGCCAAAAGAGAGAATTTCTCTATGATAGAAGAATTGAGCAATAGGAACTACTGTTGTGATTACCATACTATTAAGCAAATAGTAAATCCATTGAGTCCATACTTTTTTTTTTTTAAAAAAAAAAAGGAACCTCAGTGTGACCTTTCGTTTACTGCAATCCTTTATCTATATATATTGCAACTAATGTTGCCAGAGTCCATAAAATTCTTTACAACAAACAGCTAATGCACAAAAATGGAATCTTCAGCAACAAGAACAGTGAAACCTGTAAACTAGGGGAGGGGACAGAAAAGAGTAGCGAGAAGATCAATGGAGAACACACAATCCTACAAAGTTAAGAATCAAACAATATTGGTACTCTATTTACCAATCACAAATTGACTTGCCTTACTTATTGCCTTCAGATCAGGTCGTTTTGAACTACGCTTTGTATCATCTTCAGGTGCATTCCCTTTCTGCACAATCATACACATTAATACAATATACCAATAACAATGGGATTCAAAATCAGAAATCGACATTTCAATATCAGTTCTCTGCAATTTGAGATGGAAAACAGAGTAAATGAATGTCAAATTGATCAGCATTCATAAAATTACCATCACAAGCTCAAAATATGTACTTGGGGGGTGGTTATTGAACTTTTTTGCGTTAAAGGGGAAATAATTAAGAGGGGAAAAAATTTTATAACAAAGGCTCACTTACACATATAAAAAGAAAAGTTTGCCAAATGGTTGCAAGAAAACCATGATTATGGCTTACAATTGTAGGCAATTAAGAACAGCATTTTCATGATAAGACTGACAAAAATATGAGAATCTGGTAAAGGTGTGGAAAGAGATAATGAAGAACAAGGAGTGCTTCTAACAGGAAGACCAACAGATTGAAAGGAAGACCTTCGGTTTTGCAATAGATGATGCTAAAATCCTGGTAACGAAGAGAGGCAGGGGACTGAAGAGGCATGCCTCTCTCTTCTTGCCGTACATCTCGTGGTTGGGGAAGAAACTTGATGAAGCGTCTTCAACTAGAAGAGGTCAGGGGTCGGTGGGTAGGAGGACTGCTAGGCACAGATATGTGGTGTCCCGAAGTTTGAGAAACGACATTGGGAGCTTTATGGAGTGCGTATTGACATAGCATCAAAGAAAGGAAGTAGTTGTATACCAAAATCTCCTCACAGAGATGGCTGGAGTGTCTTCAGTCTTCATGGATGCCTTGCTGGGGATGGTTCAAAAGGGGTGTTTTGAGGACCAGCAAAGGAAGATGGTTTCCTATCTAAAGGCAGCAGAGTTAGCCTATGTTTGGACTAGCTTTTTTTTTAGGCTCCTAGGTTTTTTGGCATTTTTGTAAAAAAATAGATGTAAATATATGTAGAAAACGCCACAAAAGGCCACATTAAGCCAAACCAGTTCGCTTTTTAAAAGGCTTAACTTTTAAGTTAAGCTAGGCAGAACATAGGCATAATGGCCTAGCCGAAGAAGGGAATTGTGGTAAGTTGTAGTGAGAACATTGGTGCTGTGATTGTGGTGTCTCTACGGAATCTTCAGAGCAGTCGTGGATTTTTTACGAAGGTGCCTGAGATGGCAGGAGAATCTTCACGGAAGTGGCGCTTCAAATGACAAATGTAATTCCGACAGAGGAGTCCTTGGAGAAGGTAAATTGCAGACGGAAGGATCTGACTGGAGTTGAGGCCTTTGATGGTGGAGGTGTTTTCCACCTTTTAATGTTTCCGCCTGAAGAGGAGGCTGCTCACATACTCAAAGGGATTGGGAGATCCAACGATCAAGGTTGCTACTCGATGGGTGTGTGGAAGTGCAATTTTTTTGGGTATTTTTGTTATTTGTGTTAGTTAAAGGGTAGTTTAGTCAATAAGACTAAGGAAGGTTTCTTAAGGTTTTAGTCTCTTTTTACATATATTGTGTAACCTATCATTAGTGGTTGATTTAACTTTCTCAATTACTACAATAATAGATGTTTTCTCCTTCTCTCTTAGTTTCTATCGTGGTATCAGAGCAAGTTTAACAACCCCAATCGTAGCTGTCACAGACCCATCGCCGTCATCGATCAATGTCGACAACTTCTTCTCGGGCGTCGTCTACCATAGTCGACCTCTCTACTAACACTGACGAATTCTTCTCTGATACCATCAATCACCATTGCCATCGTCTGCAACATCCTTCCATCTTGCTCTTTACTATGCATCCAGAGAACTAAGGTCGCTCTCCTCTGACGACTTCATCCCACACTAATGTTGTTGACCACTGTCGACATCCTCTCTGACACCGATAACACCTTCTCCGCCATCGTCGACCTCCATCGATGCTCTTTACTCTAAGATCTGAGAACTAACCCTCTTGGTTTCTACATCAATGAACGTCATCGATCTTCTCTTTTATCATCGACGACTTCATCTGTGATACCCGAGTTTTTTAAAAAAAACAAAATAAAAATAAATAAATAATTATAAACCTAGAATAATGTAGTAAAACATTTTGTTAAATCCAAAACATTTCCATCTATTAAAGCTTTAATTAATAAAGAATTGAAACAATTATTAGTTAAAACTTTTTCTCGCAAAATTCGACGCTGTGATAAATTAAAAAATAACATAACAAGTTTATCTCAAATTTTTGAAAATTTTCTAGGCTTAAAATTTTACAGCTATTCGAAATATTAGCAATCAATAAACCACGATGGAAAATATTAAATAAATAGAAAATCTTAACAAAGAATTTAACTATACGATAATTCTTAAAAACACATTAAAAATTTATACCAACGTTCTTATAATTTTCTAAATTAAAATTTTTACATCAAAAATTTTACGAAGTATAAAAATACTTTCACCGTACACTTGTTAACGAGCCAGCTGAGGACTGCCATGCACGGGGACACCAGTCCCTCCGTTTCTCCCTATATATACCATGGGCCGTTGGTTTATATCACACAATCTGAGAAAGAGATCTAAGTTAAAAAGTTACAATAATATCAAAATAGGAGACTGAAGCTTAAGCTTCTGCAGAAGCTTGATGCATGACGTAACAGAAGAAAGAGGAAGACGCAGCGGCGTGACACCGCACCACCAACCGGCGCCACCAACAACCCACCGCCGCTACCCAACCGGCGCCGACGCCACTTGCTCCGGCGACTCCGATCTCTCTCTTTCTTTCTCTCCCTTCTCTCTCCCTCTGCGCTGTTTTCTCTCTCCCTCTCGCTTCCTCTCTCTCACGCATGTAATATGTATATATCTCTCTCAGTTGAATATACATGCCGTGAGTGTGTGTGTATTTTACATGCTGTATACATTATATATGTGCTGTGTGAGTGTGTGTGCTTTGTGAGTGTGCGCTGTGTGTGTGTGTGGTGTGTGTGTATTATATATATATATATGCTGTATATATTGTATATGTACTGTGAGTGTATATGTATATATATGTATATGCTGTATATATTTTATATGAACTGTGTGTGTATAATATATATATGCATCCTGTGTGTGTATAAGATATACATGTATATATGCTATGTATATATGTATATATATATATATATAATTAAATACTGTGTGTATAATATATATATGTATATATCTTGTGTGTGTATAAGATATGTATGTATATATATGCTGAAGATACATACTGTGTGTATAACATTTGAATATATATATATATATATATGTGTGTGTGTGTGTGTGTGTGTGTGTGCAGGACGTGTGTATATGTATTTCAATTATGTATGAGAATCAGTAAATTAATATCTTTTTATGTTATTATTGGTTATGATTTAAAAAGAAAGCTAAAAATAATGTGTTAATTATTGGTTATTATTTATTTTTATTATTTTACACAAAAAGTTAAAATTATTAAAAATTAAATGAAGAATTCTAATTTTAAACTAGTTCGTTATACCTTGAAAATTCATCATGTAAAAATAATATAAGAAAAATTAAAAACATGCAAAAATAATATAAGAAAAATTAAAAAGAAAATTTGTGAAGGCATAAAAAGATGTTTGATTTTTTTTTGATAAGAAAATTAAGAAGTTAAATAAACTGTTCATTTTTTCTTATTTTAAAGAATTTTAAAATAAGCGCGTTCTCTTTAATAAATTTTAGTTAGACCATGATATTTTAAAGTAAATATGTAAATTAGTTTTCCCTAATTTACAAACGGAGTCTACTCGTGTGTGATCTCCTAAGGGTGTAACGACGCTTAGGATTTGATCTAATGCTTCGGGTTTCAAGAGTAGAGATCGCATACAAGTCAAAGATATAAAAGATTGGGATGCTCTAGGATCAAATAATACTTTCATTAAGGTATTGAACAGTACGAACATACCTTGTATGACTTGGGTGTCCTCCATCTCCTCCTATTGCCAAGCAAAGATTCGTCCTCCCACTGGTCGGTTTTTATTGCCATTCCTGGCATTCCTGGGTCTACTCCATTGTTCAGACCTCCTCGGGGCCTTTGATTCTTCTTGAGCGGCAATTTTCCTCTTTCGTTTTGCTGATTGGTTGCCAGCTTGGTGACTTATAATATCTCGTATTTTTGAATAGCGTGGTAGAACATTAATAGGAATAATAGGTTCTCTTAGAACTAGTAAAATTCTAGAACACAAGGTATGTAGAAAAAATAATCTTTGAAGACCTAACAGGTCGAGGGCCAAACATAAAAAAAGGCCCAACTTAAATAAAAATCCAAGTGTTTCCATAAGGCCTAAAATCAATTGAGGCCCTAGATTTACAAAAAGCCCAAAGTTCATTAAAGATCCAAAATTAATTGAAGGCTCAAGAGAATATTTTCTCAAGTCCAAACTCTAATTCTTTTTATAAACCCAATATTAAACAAGGCCCAAACATGATCAAGGCCCAACACTCAAACAAGGCCCAAAGTTAAATAAGGTCCAAGTAGAAACCATGGCCTAAATAACAATCAAGGTCTAAAGTATTTAATTAGGCCTAAGACATGTAAAAACCCTAGTCTTAGAAAGGTGGCCTAAGTACAATAAAAACCAATTACTCAAACTAGGTCAAAGCATAATTAAGGCCCAAGTATTAATGAGGCTCAAGCTTAATATAAGTTCGAAGCATTTAATAAGGTCAAAATACAATAAAGCCCAAATGCATACAAGGCCCAAAACACAAAGAAAAGCTCAAGTAGAATTAAAGGCCCAACAAAATTAATGGCCCAAATCTTTTTATTAAGTCCATGAATTTTTAAGAAAATTCATAGATCAAACCCAACAAACTTTTTAATGTTGAGCCCAAAAATATTAATTATTTTGACTCAAAAATATTATTCTCATTTTAAATATATATTCGTATATATTTATATGTGTAGAGATTTTTGATCACATGATAGGCTCCACATAATTAATTAATTAAAATATAAATTTTAAATCCATGTAGAGATTCTATGATCATACAAAAGAATTAAATAAAAAAAATTAATTATACAAATAAATATTAGTCTCCCAACAACTAACATTGGAAAATGTGCCCAACAAGTACAAATTGTACTATTTTGAAGATTTTGAGAGATTTTTCCTTGGGAACATGCATTAGGGACTTTTTCTATATAAATTTAGCAGTTTTGTACAGATTTAATATTTTTAAATTTCACAAAATTATTTTTAAAATAAAATGTTAATTCTAAAAAAGTAGGTAAGTCATATACATTAATCACCTTTTGTGTCAAAATATTTTTCCGGATATTTTGGGCATTTTTCTGCTTCTTTTTAACTTAAAGAGTTTTATTCAGTTAAAATATTTTTAAATTTTCATCATTCAACTCTTGACAACACATCACCCCATAATGCTATAATTATGAAATTAGATCATAGTCTATACTAATTAATTATCAGACAACTCCCTAAAAATTACACATCAATCCTTCCTCAAGCCTATAAATAAGAGGCTAAACTCCATTTCTCACACCAGAAATTCAGTCAAGACGAAGTTTTTAGAGAGAGAGAGAGAGAGTCTTCAAAGAAGAAAAAAGGAGGAGGAAGGAAAAATGAGGAGGATTTGAGCAAAAGCTAAGTCCATTCTTCCTTGATCAAGACCTTTGAGATAGAAACTCCTACAACTCATCTTAACATTCTCTTCTAACCCCTTTTTATAACAAATAATATGATCTAAATAGTTACAAGCAAGATTAGAAAAAAGGTCTAAAAAGCATCAAATAAGAGATAGCTTAGCTGTTGTGCATGGAATGACGCCTTGTGTTTTGTTTTCTTTTCATGAGTTAAACAAGAGTATTGTGTGAATATTAATGTGTCTGGATCACACTAGTTTTAGAGCTTAAATATCATATATGGACTCGTTATATAAGTTAAATAAGAGTAGGAACCAGTCTACTGAAGAAAAACTAAGAAAAAACCCCCTTTCTCTTCTTACCCAAAATTTTTTGTAAACCAAACAGTGCCTTTTTCAAATCCAGTTTTTATTAGAGCTTCATAAGGTAATTATAAGCATATGTGATTTTTTTGTAGAACCCAAAATGATGTTTAAGTGTCCAAAACATTATTTTTACGCTTTTACACCAAATGAGTATAAAAATAGCCTAGTTTGCCGATTTTTAGACAATTCCAAAAAAATCCCCTCAGGTCAAGCTTTATGTCTACGGCCAGATCTTTGAATTATCTTTCATTAAAATTTATTTTGAGTAATTTGATCAAACGGTTTTTCTTCAAACTCATTTTTACCAAACAACATCATTTTTGGACCTAATTTGTTCAAAGAATTTTTGCCCCTGTCTAGAGGCATCTCTCGGCTTAGTTGCCTTTAGAAGAAATGTTTCTAACATGTATATTTATCACCCCGTAAATTTCATGGTAAACAAATATCATTTAGTATTGCAAATGAATTTTACAAACAGAACCTAAGATGCTGAATTTTTAGTAAAGTTGATTAGTGATGCCTAAGTGTGAGATTAGTTGTGTTATGTTTATATCTTGTCATGAATGAGACTTGTGGATATTTTTGTAGTACTCAAACCATGTTTAAAAGTAGTTAGACACCTCGTGTTGGAAGCCTGATTAGTGGACCAATATAGACACCACAATTTGACTAAGCGAAATTTTAGGTCGAAAAAGCCCCAATAACGAAAATATGAGAATTGTGCTCAAAGATACTCCATAGCAAAAAAAATCAGGAATCTAGTTCAAAACCCAAGAAAACCACCAAAAACCTTCGGGCCGCGACATTCCTATTCTAGTGGATGCTACCTTTTGAAAATCTTAGAACAAGCCGTGTTCTTACTCTCGCGGCTGCTACCTTTTTGAAAATCCTAGAATAGGCCGTGACTTCTTTTGTCACAATCGTGACTTTTATTAAAACCCTAAGCCTAGACGCGACTTTTGAAAGTCATAGCTGCTCTTTTCATTGCCATTTGCTTGCACACTACAAAAGCAAAAAGGTTGCGGCCGCCACTTTGACACCTTTTTGGATAGGTGGCAGCATTCCAGAGGGGGTTTGTGTTTCCTCCTTGCCTATAAATAGGCGACGTTTTGCACATAAAACAGAGATAGAAGAATGTGGATAACAAAACTCCGTCGGTTTCGAATCCCACTCGATATTCCAATATCCATACTATACATTCCGAGCCCCGTTCGTAGTTTTGCTTGCATCAGGAAGGTCTTGGAGCTCATATTGCTTGGAGATATCCCATTCTTACATCCGGTGAGACATTCGAGATGGATATTCATACGAGCTAATCTTAGGAACTCACGATACTTCTATAAACCCTCATTTTCTGTCTTTTGAGGGGGTCATGGATAAGTTGTCCATTGTTCTCATTGGTTATTTATTATTCATTTCAATCTAAGCATTGTTCATATAGATTTTTCTTATGAACAGTATATCTATAACTTTCTGTTTGGTACGAAATAGTTATATTTAGATTCATTTTTACGTTCACTAGAACACATGAAGCACCTTCTGTGGTTTTAGAAACATGACGATCGCAACCATTTAATGTCATGGCCATGTCTTTCATTAAATCTATAGTCATGGCCGTCATATTTTTACTTTTAGCCGTAGCCTTTTTTCATTGTTTTGTCGTGGCCGCAACATTGTGTTGTCACGGCCGTGATGTTCTTGTAAAGCCAAAAGCATGAAAACCGTTTTCTAAGCTCTCTGTTATTCTTTTATTTCAAGGCCTTTATACATTCTGTGTCGTGGTCTATGTTTTGTCGGAGATAGTAGATGGTAGATCTGGCCTAGATCAAATGGGTCATGGTCTCCATTCTGTATGTTCCATTCCTTTAAGTTTAGTATCTATGGTTTTATAAGCATAACGACCGTAACTCTTCAATGTCACGGCTGTGTGTTTTATCAAACCTATAGTACCGACCGTCATTTATGTTCCTTCGGCCACCATCTTTGCTCCATGTTTGTCACAACTGCCATATCCTCTTGCTATAGTCGTGAGATTTTATGAGGCCAGTGACATGAAAATCATGTTTTAAGCTTCTTGTTATTCATTTTGGTATCCTGTACATTCTATCTTTAGAAATATTGCTTCTATAATGGATGAAGTATGGTAGATCTAACCTAGACCAAGTGGGTTATGGTCTCTGTCCTGCATATCATATCGATTTAAGCTTACTTTAGATATTGTATGTTGAATATACCTTTCTGGGTTCTAAAATACCTTGGCCGCAACTTTAAGCTGTCACGGCTGTAACATCTTTCATCTTGGTTTCTCGCAGTAACCCTATTGTTGTCATGGCCGCATGTTTTGTGACTTATTTTGTCATAGCCGCAACTTTGGTTGCTACGGCCGTGAGTTTTTTACATGTTGAATAGCTTAAAAATAGTGATTAAATCCCTCATGTTCTTTCTGTGTAGCTTGTACATAGTATATTAGAGACAGAAACATTATTACATGACCCTTAGGCTTTTATTTATTCATTTTAGCTTTTCCTCTCATATTTTTTACTTTGCTTTGCTCAAACGATATGTGCGGCATATCTAGAAATAATAACCAAGTTGCATGACCTTAGGATCATTGTTAGGATTTTGTTTCTTTGCTTGCTTTTGTTTGAACTCTTTTTAACCTTTCATTCTGTATATATTACCTTTAAAAAGTTTAAAAAAGAACCAATATTGAAAAAGTAGAGGTTAACCTCATAGTTAGGCGAAAAGGGTGCATAACATCTTCTCTTTTCATACCTTTGCCCTTGAACCCTCTTTTTCTCTGGTTATATTTTTAAAAGACCTGCAATATTTTTTTTGTTTTTCTTGATTTTTCTCAAAAACTAAGTGGCGAGTCAGTTTTTCTAAAAACGTGTTCGGATATCTTAGACTTTCTATTTCAAAAGAAAAAGAACATTTTTTTAAAAATAATAGATATTCGGTGCACTCCACTCCCTCAAACGCCTGTAGTTTTTTTGATGATTCTGCTGGGGACTGATTTTTCAAAAAAAAATTCATAAGAGGGCTTAACTTGAAATGTCAATGGTTCTTATTGTAAATTTTTCATTGGTATTCACATTTGCATTTTGCATATTTGTGTGCTTGGTTCTCAAACCCCCGCTCCGCCGACCCGATAACTAGGTCAGTTTACTGTTTTGGAACTATGTTGGGGAAGCTAGCAAGCTTTCTGGCCACATGCTCTCATAGATGTGGCAAAAGAGTTATTGTGTACTATTTGACCATGCCTTGCACCATTCCTGGCATTGGGAGGTATATTCGTGACTCTAATCAAAAGGTACACTGAGTGTAGACCTACCAGCCTTCTCATGTTGCATATAGTTTCTTCGAACCCTTCTTTTAGGATCAATAAATCTTTTAGGGTTATGTAATTTTTTTTGTGGATGCTTTTGCTTATATAGTTAGCACCTCAATTAAGATTATTTTTCGTCTCCCCAATCCATCTTCGAGAGGAAGTTGTTTCGAGTTTAAGCCCGGCTAACAAGTCCTCCGATTTACATGAGTCCTTTCAGTTTAGAGACCCGGGACAATAGCTCCGTGCAGAGAAGAACCTATACGCACTTGGGCCCAATCTCTGAGTGGAAGACTCAGACGTGTAGATCAGCTGAGGTTACCGATGGCAGACCCAGATTTGACTATGGCAGATATGATGAGGGCAATCCTGGAATTACAACGGATAATCGAGGGGGTTAACACTACTGTGGCTAATCATACTAGGATTTAGACCCAGTGCCAAGCACATATCTAAGCTTTACATACCCAGGTTGCATACCCCAATGCGGTTCTCCCAAATGACCAAGAGGATAGAATATGGGATAATATCTAGGATGATAATGTGGGACCCGAGGGACCCCAGCAAGTAGCTGCACAACCTATCCGGCTGGGAATTCCAAAAATCCTAGCCACGAAGGAATCGATCTTGACTGATAAGGTCGACAAACTGGAAAAGATTCTGAGAAAAGCCTGAGGGGTTGAAAACTACATGTTGGACGTCAAGGGACTATGTTTATTCCCCGATGCTAAGTTGTATGAGAAGTTTAAGATGCCCGATATGAAAAAATTTGACAAAACTAGAGATCTGAGGATGTATGTGGGAACCCTATCGCCAATGGAGATTAGTGATCAGTTGAAAGCTTATCTCTTCCAGCGGTCTGTGTCAAGAGCCGCTCAGAATGGTTTGTATCTTTGGATGCTACAAATACAAGAACTTGGGAGGACATTGCTACTGCATTTGTCAACTAGTATAACTATAACATTCAGCTCGATATTACTACTCGAGAACTTGAGACTACCCGACAGAAGGTCATGGAGTCTTTCGTTGAGTTTTTGACCCGATAGAGAGCCAAGGCAGCCAAAATGACAAATCGACCCACTGAGAAGGAACATGTGAGAATGGTAGTAAAGAACCTGCAACCATAGTTCTGCAAGTATTTGATAACATAGCCATTGATGATGTTTGAGCAGGTTTTCGATGATGGGGTGCAAATAGAGGATGCATTGCAGTCTGGGAAAATTGAGAAGAGAGAATCAAGTCATAGAGCAGTCTGGAAGCTGTATGCCAATAAATCGAACAATGCTACCAACTCTGTGAACCGAAGTTATGAAGTGAACTTGCTAAATCCCAATCCGAACCAATCCAATCCACCCACCCAGCAAACTACCTAAAACTAACCTCATAACTAAAAGAGAACTTTCACCTAACTCACTATATTATTGACTTCCATCTTGAGCCGTTTGATTGAGAGGGCTCTCCTAAAGCCTTTGGAGCCGACCCCGCCTCCAAATTCGTTATCGCCTAGATATAATCCAACCTAGTACTGTGCCTTCCACCAGAGGCATGGTCATTTAACTAACAACTGCATGAGGTTTCGGCATGAGATTCAGGACTTGATAGATAACAAGGTGATTCCTTTACTGACTACCGTTTAGAAGCCGAACGTGACAACTAACCCTCTGCCAAATCATGCAACTCAGTCGAACGTGAATACTGTTAAAAAAGGGTCAAAAAGTTTTGATTCCACAAAGTTCATAGTCTCTGCGACAGAGTCGAGACCAGTTGCAGATTTGCCATCCAATCAAGAGTTGTTGCTGATCAATAACCTTATTGAGGATTTGATAGATGATGATTTTGATAATTTCTAGATCTTTATCATCCACGAGGAGGAAGGTCCTCCCCCTATCAACGGTGATGATGAAGAAGATGAAGAAATCAGACATCTGTGAGAGGATTTGGCACTCCTTGAGGCATTAGATGAGTTGGAAGAAGCTAGAATTGACATCAAATGGCATGTTTTGACCGTTCTAAGTGATGATACAACATGGCACCGAGGAACAGCCTAGTATGGGATAGCTGAGCTGAGTTTTAGAGTTGAAAAGACAGAGAAAACTATGTTAGAGACTGGAGAGTCTTCAAAAGGAAAGGAGGTTGACAGCGATGTAAGAAAACCGAGAAGAAGAAGGAGCTAGAAGAGAAAGTGGAGAACTCACCCCAGGTGAATTTGTTGGAAACCGCAAGTTATGTGTTTGACTCCTTTGTGTATAACATTTCTTTTCATTAACCAAAACTAAGAACATTTCTACCCGAAGGACCAGTTTTATGTTCTCTCAAGGTGGAGTACTAAGAAGAGAACAACATGTGGGAATTGGAAAAAATAGAGCAGAGATTCATAGATATAGAATATGATGAAGGAGAAGATGTGCCAGAATGGCATCTAATTATGGAAAAACCATACTGCTATGGGGGTCCACGGGAACCTTGGGGTTCTCCCCCACCATATTATTATGAAGACCCGATCGACGGAGTGTCGCTGCCACAACTCTTTGAATTAGAGACTGATTTCAGTGAAGAATCTCATTCGTTTTTGCAAAATGTAATGGAAATCGAGGAGGATCTCTGGAGAGATAGAGGAGTTAATGCGAAAGATAATCAAGGGAAGACAAGCACAGACAATTTATGGGCCTTCTGAGAGAATGAGTATCTAGTGACTGCAATTCGAGAAGTAACCGACCAATTTGAAGGTCTTTGGGAACCTGAAAAATAGATAAAACATCTGCTGAGGAGCGAGAGGCATTTTAAGCCTACCCAGCTAGAGAAGGGGTAGCCAAGTAAGGGCATAGAGGAATCAAGAAAGCAAGTGGAGAAGTAGAACGGTGAAGAGGAAGACAGTTTTAAAGCAACTAAAAAAGACCCAAGCAAATGTGAGCATTTGGGGGTTAGTTGTGGCTTCCCATAAGCACCAACAGGTGGTTTTGAAAGTTTTGAATAGTGTAGACATCCCAATCGACGTCTCTCCCAACTAGATAGTTGGGATTCTTTTATCCAAAAAATAGTCCAATGTAATTCCTTCAATGACAAAAACTTTCCGACAGAGGGACCGTCACACAATAAGCCACTGCATCTGACCATCTATTGTTTGGAAAAATGGGTTGTTAGCCAAGAGCTTCTTTAATTGATTTTGATGATTTTCATAATTTACTTCCTATAAATAAATGTCTTTAATTGGATAATATTTCTTATTTTCAAAATGAAAGTATTAACCCATTTTGAACAATCAAGGTTGACACCTTAGCCAAAAAAGGTATGACTTGTATCTCAAAAGATTCAAACACTTAAGAATTCTTTAAGTAGAATTTTTCTTCTGTGTTAATTTCAATTGAAATTCAAGTCAAAACACTTGAGGCAATGTATACTTGAATCTTATCAAGCATGTCAACATGAATTGATCAAATGCTTTAACACCCTAACTATGTTTCAAGTTGATCTTCAGGTACCAAAATGTTAGT
>JAULJZ010000003.1:76258-117847 GCA_032270985.1 Heliamphora pulchella | reverse complement strand
CCGACGCATCCAAAAAAGAAAAAGCTTGCATAACTTAGCAAGGCCTACAAACCAAGTAACTAGGCCTATCGACATGAATTTTGTCACACTGATTACCTCCAATCAAAAGCCATGATTTCTGTTAAACCATAGGCCAGCAAATCTTTCTCATTAATTTAAACATCATCCATTTTGGCCTTTACCTCATCCTCGCACAAGCTTTGGCTTGGATCATATCACACCAGAGCAGTGCAGCTGCAGCTACTAGTCTCACTGCACATGACTGTCTTCATCTAATTTCTCTCATCCGATCCCCAAAATGATATTATTAAAGATCACAAAAGGAACTCTCTTGTAAGTTATTTCCTACAAGCTCCCTTCTTTGTTGGGTTTAGGCCAACTATAATAATAAATGAAACAAAATTTCTCTTTAAGAACACCTAATAGTTTTCAAGCAAAAGTTCATTCAAAGTTCAAGGCAGACTAGAGGCTAAAGTATAATCCATAAGGATCTTTCTCCATTAAGGAAAATTATCTTCTCAAGGTTGGGCTTTCACGAATTCCATTAAACGCGCAACATATCTACATTACAGAACACAACATCTTTGATGTGACATTTGTATATGTGGCATATCCAAAGGCTAAGATTGTTTACACCTTTTGTCTTTTTTATTTTTTAATCTCTCTCCTCTCACTAACAAACTCCCATATCTTTTCATTTCAAATCTAATTAGACTACCTCTATTTAAAATTCAACATTTTTTCCTCTAACATAAAAAATAGAAGGGCAAAAGTATAAAAAACATATTTTTAATATTTATACATATAGACATAGCTAAAAAATTATAGAAAAATATAGTTATTTTAATGCATTTTAATTTTGATATCCATATAATTTTTTGTCGCTTATAGTTAGAATTAAGAGTGAGATTAATGAAAATTATTTTTTAATACGCTATTATTCTAAATAATTAAGGAGATTGTTTACTATTTTAAATTAATGCTATAACAAAATTATGATTAAAGTGTCTTTAGACACGGGTAATTGCTAGTCTGAAACAATTAAAGATAACTTACAATAAAGAAACAAAAGCAACAGAAACAATCCACCGGCGCATGTCTAGTTGAAGAAATTACAAACAACATATATGGAAACAAATGATCAAATACATAACATGACAACAAACAAGAGAAGATTTGTCCAAATAATGAGAACTCAAAGTTACAGACCTTCAGTGCTAAATTACCACGTTCCATTACTTGATCCTGTATTTGACGCCTATTACCAAGTAAATTATTCCCACCTTGACCAGTGTACACAATATCTTCACAATTATCCAGATCATCCTCATACTGGCCAGACAAAACAATGCCAACTGCAAGTGGTAATGTGTAGCCACTGTAGTCCTGGAAAATCCAAGGAAAAACTTAAAATGGCTTTTTCATTATGTGACATGTTGCTAGATAATCCAATAAAGAAAGATTGAACTCAGTCAAGGAACAGCCACATACTACTCAGTTATTGACAATGTCACATGGAAGTTAGAACAAATAAGATATACGGTGCTACTAAACTCCCAAAACATGGTCTTTTATAACTAAAACATATAATTGTTAGTACACCAATGCCCAGTGAAGACTGAAGAGCACTTCTAAGGTGAGCACTCACAGCATCAAGTTTGCACAGAAGATGAAACTTACGAAAGCAAACAATCTCAAGAAATTTAACCATTGCCCACTAAAATCAAAATTTCAAGCATCAGTTGTCTCTCCATCAACAATTTGTTTCTAATTCAAAACTAGATAATATTAAACAAGACAATATACTTTTTTGGATAAATAATTAAAGAAGAATATATACATCACCGTAGAATCTGATGGACCCATGGATTATCTAAAACAAGACAAAACTAAATAATCGAAGTTACTTATTCAACCAAACAACACATTTCTAGCTTCAGATAAATATCTAAACTTACTTCACGATGACCTTTTATATTGAGACTCCACAGTTTTTCAACACCCAAGTCCCAAGTATTCTCATAATTTGACCCCAAAAAAACTCATAACAGATAATGTGGGCAGAAATTATAGAATAAATTGAAGCAAATTTCAAAGTTTTGAGCTCCACAATTCATAAAAATTTAACAAAATAAATAACCAAGACTCAATAGTAGTTTCAATCCCTTCCCCATGATACATCACCTTGCTAGCAGTTTTCCCAATGTAATCAATTCCAGTGAGCCAGTGACCGTGGAAACCGACAACAACCATCTCAGCCCGCGAAAAGAACTGATGGCCAACATCAATACCTGCCATCACAAGAGAAAGATCAGTACCAATACCTGAAACTTGTCCTAAGCTAAAGAGATGCTAATGGTGGATGCTCTAGTCCCCCTAGCCCAAAAAAACTTAACCCAACATGTGACTGAAAACAGCACAAATACAGCCCCACCAACCTGGAATGGAGCCAAGTCTTTTATTTGGAGTCAGTATGGCATTGGTCTCCATCATCTGCCACAAATTATGCCCAAGATAAATAGTTATTGGTTTACGTAGAGTAAAGCAGAAGCAGACCAAAATATCATCAACCTGGAGTAAGCCATAGTCGATATCATTCACGATTAGCACCAGGAAACGATCTAATTGCTTACTAATATATTCACATAAACCACAAGTTCAATAAAAATATGAAAACAACATTCTTATTTAATACCCAAAACAGTAAGCCTCTTTCACAGTTCTCCCAAAAAAGAAAGGCTTTATTCACATGATAAGGATAACAAACAAACTTGTGTTTATACATCCAACTCAAAGCACATTGGATGCAGTTCCACGAAATATAGGAATCCAATCTTCTGAAAACTACAGCACAATACCAATCAGCATGGCCTATCATCGTCAAACTTCGAAGGATGCTTGAATAAATCAGAAAAGATTGTCGACAAGGATCTGCCATTGTCTCTGTTTCCTGCAACTGAATAAATCAGCGAAAGTCTGTCCACCGGTAGTCTCTGACACCTCCAACCAACCATCAACATATTTCCTTGCAGGAATGATGACCACCTCCATTTTTTCTAGTGCTCGTCTATTTTGAAACTTCATGAATAGACCTCAAATTTCTGAATCCATACCATAACAATGTTGCGCCTGAAATTCCTGAAAAAAGGATCTGCCATTGTCAGCTTCTACTGCTTCCCTTAAACCAACCAAGAAACACCCCCAAATTCAAAGGTAAAAAGTAACTCCTCAATCTGTTTCACTCTGTTATTTGGATCCTTTAACCTCTCCACACACATCCACTTTCAAGATGATGATTCTTTGCTCTATTTTCACTTCTCTGTCCTGATGCCTATACAGCCTCACGATGCCTCTTTCAGGATTCCAGATTTACCAATTAGCTATCGTTGAATGAAAGTGAACCCTAAGGAGACATCTTTGTTCCAGCTGCCAGAAGTTGTCAACAAAAGCATATACAGACATTCTCCTTAACGGAACAAAATGTTACAGAATTTCATACTCCATTAATAGAATTAATAAAAACTCAAATGTAGACTTCGACGGAAAAAGAAGACAGAAAATTTATGCAAAGTTTTCATCAAGGTAAAGAAAAGGTCAATTCTTAAAAGCTTGTAACAGAAAATTTAGGTAACAGATAATATTGGAATACTTACTAAAGTCCAAAGTACACACTGAGTTTGCACTTACACAAAAATTTAAAAAAATTATATAAAGAAAAAACAAGTGTCCTCTATAAGGAGGTCTTTGAGCTAGCCGTGATCCTTGTTTATTGATGATATATGATCCTTAGTTCCATAAAATCTCTATCTATAAATGGTCATTGAAAAGAGATGATTTAACCAAAATGAGATTCTGAACATCCACAAGAAACTGAATAATGCAACAAGTTTAGGCATCAAGAACAGTTAAATCTGTGAACTGGTGACAAATAACCAACTTTTAAGGACATTAATGGAGAATTACACAATGCACCATGATTTTAAAACAGAACAATTGAATAATATCATTATAGTATTTAGCCCATAAAATTGACTTGCCTTAGTTACTGCCTTCAGATCAGGTCGTTTTGCAGCACGCTTTGTTTCATCCTCAGGTGCATTCCCTTTCTGCATAATTTTATACGTTAACACATTCCATGAACAATTTACTTATTTAAAAAAAAAAAAACTATTCCATGAACAAGGAACTAATAATCAGAAATCAGCATCTCGTTTCGTTTCTAGTTGCCCACAAGTTGACATGGCAAATCAGAACATATGAGTGTCAAAATAATCTGCATTCCCAGAATGTTAAACAACTTCAATAAAATCCAACCTACACCTGAGGTGGGACGGGGGGGGCGGCTTGTTAGAATCAGAGGCCAAGAAATACGTCCTCAAGGAAGAAAATAAAAAAAAAATGGTAGCGTTACTCGTAGAATTAAAGCAGGATAGGCCAAGTGGAAGAACACTCACAGTTCCAGTTATTTTTGTGATTGACCGGTACATATAACATTGAACACCAATTTCTAAAAGGAGGCTGTAAGACTGTAGGTATGGATGTACAGCTCGAGGTTTTAAAAACCAGGACCATAACAGCATGGTAAACATAGGAGCTGGGCGAAGCGGTAGCAAAGCTCAGCCTATCACCATTACATAAAGGCTATAACAGCCGTTACAACACTGATACAGCTGTAACAACTACTCAAGGTTCCATCTTTAGCATAGTATGATTGAAGGCATGTGGTTTATCCGCAATGTCAAATATCAAATCTAGATTAGCATGGCCTAAAAAATTTGTGGCCGGGGATAAAGATTACTGATAATCCAATAAAGTAACTTGTTAAGAAACAGCATCAATGCAAAAAGCTAACCAAGATACAGACACAGATATAAACAGGTAAAAAGTTTCAAGGGAATCATACAAGAAAATGTATTTGAAAAAAAATTAAAAAATAAAGAAGATAATTAGTTTGAATAATTGCTTACATTATCTAAAATAACCAGCTACGAACCTCCACTAACAATGAAATAGTTGCTAACCTTAGAATTTGAACCTTTGGCTGTTTTTCGATCACTTTCTACTCTGCTGCACCTCTTTTCCTCTTCCTGTGGGCAATTATAAAGAAGAATATGAACGCGCATTTTTCTCATGCAACCTTAAGCAGAAAGTAAATTTTGAAGAGGGGGAAAAACATAAACTCTTGACTCAAAAAAATGCATGCACGAGCGTGATAAACAGGAGCAAGAGGGCATTTCGCAAGATTTCATTACTAAAGGGTGAAAAAGCAAAAGAATGAAAGATAAAATATAATAATACAGAAATGTATTATACTTGCAAGAAATAATTAATTTCAACCAAACCTCGTATTACCCTACAAACTAGAGAAAGAAACAGAAGTACTCAGCGAAGAAGAAAATAAAACATCCAAACTAGTATCGAATTGAAATGTGATAGCATTATCTGGAACTTTGACACTGTTTGAACTGCACTTCATTACTTCTGTAGCACATGTAACCTCATTGAACTAGAATCCAAACAATGGATTACGAAATGTTTGAAGTAGATTGTACTATAAATTGGTAGAGCTATCTTCAATGCACTTGAGAAAACTGTCAAATCTTTCACATCTATCACGATTATGTGAATGCCACTTGTACATGAAATTAGTTTTAGTAACTTGAAAATTATTTATAACTTTTTACTTATCACAATTATGTGGTTCTCTTTCAAAGTTGCTAAACCCTTGCAAAGCCATCAATAAAATATCAATTTCAGCAATTAGATAACATTCACTAGGTTTTCCCCATTGCAGTTGTCATTGATAGCAAAATCCACACGACACCAGTAGCAACTATCAGCCTCGGTATAGAACAGCTATTTTTTTCTCAATTACGTAGCAGGAGAGCAAACAATTTATTGGAAACAAAATTGGGACATATTAGAAAGAAAATTCAATTGAAATTCACTTGCAGATTCTAGGATTTAGTATGATTCCCAAAACCATGATATATAAGTACAAAATATAAGTAATAAACTCACGCAGAGGTAAAATAATTTTGAAAATCTTCCTCTTACAAACACATATGCATGTATAAACATCCATATATATACTACATTACTAAAATATTACTAAAATAGAGAGTGGGGAGATAGCATAAGATCTAAACACAAGGTTGTGTTCTCGCTATGATATAATATAAGATACACCTCCAATGAAGCACTGAATAGGCAACAACATTAAAATCATGGAAAGAGAAAATGATTTATCCAAAGAAACGCAGGCCATTAAACCCACATTCAAAAGTTGAAAATGAAAAAACCAAGAAAATTAAAGTTTATTTGGTACACTACCCAACTTGGTCATGCGCTTGCAAAACAATCTGATTCAAAGTTTAAATTACAGTCTCTTGACCCATCAATTTCACAAACCACAAGCAAAGAGAGACTAATCACAAAGAGATGTCTGGAGCCACTTAACCCTATCAGATTTTCTCCACTAGCAATTTTGGGCCTTCCTAAGGAGCTATTGGGGGTGCCACATCCTCCTCCAAGCATGATAACATCCTCCCATGGGAAAAGTCCACTCAGATTAACATACCATAGGCACACAACAATCTAAATCTTGATGCAGATTCTGACTCCCAATGAAAAACTGATCAGCAAAACAAAGCTAAATGGGACAATAATCATCTACAGAAACCACATTTCCCAACCATCACTTAATAGTTTTTCTGCTAATGCCAAGATTCTGTAACAAAATTCTGTAACAAAACCAGGTTAGCATTGAGTTGTAACATTCCAACACTACATCTTTCTTCATTCAATTGCAATAAATAGCACAATACTTCGACTATTAGCAACGTGGAATCGATAAAATCTAAGTTAAACTAACATCATAAACAAAGTAAGGGAGACAATGATATATTACAAATGGTTAAATAGGTCAGGCACCAACTTTCTAGAAAAACAAAGAGCTGCACGGGCTTGTAGACGTATGCATCCAAAGAAAAATGCTATACAAACATGCAAATCTCACAAGCATTTCTTACTCATAGATGTGGCATGAAATGGCACACACTAAAATAACAATATAGAAGCAACTCAATTGTCATATTTGTACGCTTTGCATTAGTGGCATCCGCTGTGTGTGCATAGGGAGAGCACAAAGAACAAACCTGAACAAAGTGAAGGTAATGCTTGTTAAAAGTCCTCAAAGTCTCTGTAACTAGGGCATATGCACTTTTCTCGCGCCCAATACCCGTCTCTGCAGCCTCTGTCAAACCAATACTCATCTCCGCACCCGGACCACCCTCACCATTGCGACTGGCATTGCTCGCATTTGACCCCAAAGCCACTTTGTCACCCTTGGAACCCTTGTTTTTGTCAACCACTGGAGGACCCCCACCTGGTGGACTCACTTTTCTTCGTTCGTACGCTCTGATTTTTTTCCGAACGACTCTCTCTTCCATGTTATTCAATGACTCTTCTCTGCCACGAAGGCGAAGAGCTTTATCATTCTTTAGTTTTTGAATCCTAGCACTGGTCCTTCTCTCTAACCCTGGGATCTCAGAATCGTTACCTTTAACTTCCTCGCATTTTATGCTTACGGAGTCGCCCGTAGAAACCCCCGAAACCATCAAATGGCGCTGATGAGCGGCAACAGAAACTCCATTGTCAAGATTAGGACTATGAATACCATTTTCATATGTAATAACGCCGTGAAGTGACTGAACAACCATTCTTGAAATGCAAAAAAAGAATCTGCACATAAATATTAAAACCAAGAAAAAATTCAAAAATCAAGTTCAAATTGAGAAGATTTTGAGTATATTCATACAAATTAAATAAAATTCTACGAAAATAATTCGAACGAAGTACATAGAATACCGAGCAATGCAAAGGCGGAAATGATGGTGGGGTTGTGGAGTGGAAAATTAGGGTTTGACAAGGGAATCGGAGACGATGTGCATCGGAAAACGACAGAGAACGGTAAAGTTGAGAGAGAGGAGAGAAAGCCTATGCGCAGTGGCTTTGCTGTGCACTTGTCTCGCTTTAGGGCTGATTGGCAAATTTTTTTTTTTTATTATTATTATTATTATTTAGATTTTCAGCTAAAAAATTAAATTTGATTTAAAATATAGCCCGTTTGCGTAACCTTGCTTATTTGCTTCTTAGCTTATAAGTTAAAAAATAAGTTATATGATTTGAATAGTTAAATAAGCAAATAATCAAATAAGTAAATAAGCAGCTGACTTATAAGCCAAATAAGCTCATTTTGGTAGCTAAATAAACAAATAAACAAATGTAGCCAAACGAAATGGCTTAAATGACTTTTGGCTTATTTGCTTAGCAAATAAACAAATGTAACCAAACGAAGTGGCTTAAATGCTTTTTGGCTTATTTGCTAATAAGCAAATAAGTCATTAAGCAAATAAACAAGGGTAACCAAACGGGGCCATATTATGTTGTAATTTAACTTTTAAGTTTTTTTTAAATTATTTTAGATAAAAAATTAGCTTTTATTTTTTATTTTAATTAGACAATTTTATATTATGATTGTATACTAAAAATCATGATTTTAATTATAGTATTTAATTTTATTTTTTAATAAAATTAATTTTTTCTTTTTATGAGAATCTTAATAAGTAATGTATGTATTTCATTATTTATTTGATATCGTGCATAAATATTTTTTATTCTACATAATATTTTAATATGATGTATAGAGTTCGACTTGCACACGGAATATCAGATTAAATGTTGTTGTAGAATATTAATTTTTAATTCACAGTTTAGATTGAATTTGACAAACTATCAGTATAACTATAGCACAGAATTTTAGTAAATCTGTTTAGATTACAGGAAACGAATAATAGCGTCGTTTATTGTTCTGACTCGCTGTGCTGATACATTTTGTGTGTATTGAACGAGACCGTACTTCGGTAATTAATTTTATATTGACTATATAAATTAATTCACAACACATGGTTATTATGAGTGCTTGTACACTTAATCTCAAAATAATTAATTATTTGCGTATATTTAATATTCGTTATTTTGATTCATTAAAACGTGTGATCTTTTATGAATCATAATCCCGGTGAGTTGGACAATGATATTGATTATATGGTAAATATTAATTATTGATAGAATCCACATCCTGAAATATCATAATTGACGATATATATCCCCTTAAGGCAATTTATAAGTTTGACCGAGCCAAACCCTACATGTAGATTTAATTATCCGGCAGACAAATAAGTTAAACGGAAGGTCTTAAAGATTTTGTTTAATAAGCCAATTAAATATAATTGTCAGTAATTTAATTTAATCAACAGGTATTGAGAATCTTAACATGAGAATAATAAATAAGCATTTAACAGGAGTTCGAATATTCGATTTTTATAATATGGTTGAGAGTGCAATTATAATTTTTTACTTGAATAAATTATAATTAATATTTTTATAAAATTGCTTCTGGATTGAGAAGAATTTTTATAATTACATTGGGAGCTCAAGTCATATTTACTACACAGGTCCTGTTGCAGCTCATTTATATGTTGTTATAAGACCTCACGCGATAATTCATATTATTCAGTCAGTGATTAGGTGGCTAGAGTTTCCGTGTTTTCTGAAAATTCTAAGCTTAATCAAGAAAGTTTTGAAGAACACGATAGATCAAAACCTACACTTTATTCGTGTTTAGCATTCGAAAATACAGTAGAAGGCTTGTGTCGGAGATCTGACGAGAAGTCAAAATTTGCAGCGGATCGTTGACTCAAAATTGTTGCAGCAACCGAAAGCATCCTACCATATTTCGAAAGGTATAATCCTAAAACTAATTTTGAGAGTATTACCGGGTTTTATTTTGATTGTTCGATATCAAAAATTTTAATCTGGAGCATGTTTCAGTATTTGTCCGTCCAGTTATTTTTTACTAAAATCATAGACATAATCTTATAATTTTGGCAGTTTGCCCCAATATTTTACCCTTCTATATATTTGATATTAACAATTATGAGTTTATTTGGCAACCAACTTTAAGCTGGCTTGTTGGCTTTAAACCACTTTAAGTTAACATGTCACAAAATTCGTTTGGCTGTGATATATGTGCTTTTAATCCAAATGCTTAAAATGGCTTTAAGCCAACTGATAAAAAATTTTGCTTAAAATTATTATAATTTTTAATAATTTATTTTTAAGAAATTTTATATTTAATATGAATTTTGTTTGATAGATTTTGACGAATAAATTTTAAAAGTATAATTTTTATAAAAAAAATAGAAGTGTATAGAAAAAATTATGATACTTTCAAAATATAAAAAATTTGTAAAAAAAACAATAGAAACTAAAAGTATTTGAGTTAAAAAATGAGATTTTTACCTTTTTGACATTTAAGTAAAAAGATAAAAAGACACCTTTAAACTTTCTCATATTCGACAAGCTTCAATCGCCAACTGTCACCACTCTCCATCACTATCCATTATCGTGTTACTCTTTCCCATCCTTCACAAGTTTCTCCCTCGCCTTAAGCCCTCAATCTCATTCATTCTGTCCACTCTCTCTCTCTCTCTCTCTCTCTCTCCCCCCATCCACACCCTCTTTAGGGATATAATTTTGTGTTTATCCTAGCCAACCCAAGAGGAAGTGAATTGTGTTTTAAAATAATAATATCAAGTTTATAATTTTTTTGAAATTTTTTTTAATTTCACAAAACATGTATGACAATAAACACATATAAGATAGCAACAATGAAATTGAATAGATAAGGGAGAGAAATTTAAACCAGACGCCAAGGATTTATTATGGTTCGGCATCTTCCAAGCCTATGTTCACTCCTCAAGACTCCCCTTGAGAATTTGCACTATGTACGAATGGTTCACATGTGTATTCAAAAACCTTTTACAACTTGAAGAAATTTCTACAAACAGTCCATGTTTTTCTGAACTATTTTCTACTCTTTATAAGAAGTGTTGAACAATTTCTTAAAGATAGTAAGGGTGAGTCACCTTATTTTACAATAAATGGAATTGAAAATTTTGAGCAATAACTCACAAACACTCACTTGTAAGGATTTGATAATATATGAACAAGAAAGTGAGTGATATTTTTGAGCTGGATGAGTAAATGAGTTTTTAATGATCAAGAGAATATTTATGACTTTCAATCCACTCAATAGAACAGTGATCTAAGATTCAAAGCTCTGAAATTTACTCATTTTATTGCCCCATGAAGTAAATGACCGTTGGTGGTTAGTAGAAGCAATTAATGCTATGAGAAAGTTACCGTTTGAACTAGTGCTCTTTTTTTTTAAATCTGTCGCAAGTGTCAACACACAGCTTCTTGGTGTCAACACAAATTGGACTTTGTCTTAGTTCTCGGACAAAAGTGTCCACTCATTCTTCATGAGGTGTCGACCCAATTTTTGGACTTTCAGCACCAACACCTTGATGTCAACTCATAGCCAATTTGGTGTGGACCCTTTCATTACTTTAGTTCTCCAGCGTGAAGTTTGGTGTCAACTCATATTAGAGTTGGTGTCGACTAACGACTTCATGTCTTTTGTGGTGTAGACACAAGTCTTCATTGGCGTCAACTCAGTTGAGAGACTTTAGCTACTGGAATTTTGGCGTCGACCTTGTCTGCTTTGGTGTCGACCTAAGACATCTGGTTCTCTAGAGGATGCATTCGGTGCTGACACAAGTTAAAAGGTATCCGAAAAGTTACTCCGTGTCGACTCATACAATTGTTGGTGTCGACTCATATCAACTGTTAGCCTAATGGTATTTTAACTAAATTTTGATGATTTTAATAATTCATTTTCTCAATTAAATTGATTTAAAAATAATTATATTTATTTATTTTTAAAAATGTAAGTGTTGACACTACAAGGCTAATGAGTTAATACCTTAAGCCATTTATGCTGACTCGTTGCATCAAATGGGTTGGCACCTTGTGTTCTGTCAAAAAATATTTTGAGTCGACACAAATTGATATTTGAGTCAACACCTAAAGCCAAAGTATGCTTGAAACTCTCAAGTGAGTTGACATTAATGAGAAATTGAGTCGACATCTTAACATTTTGTTTAAGAAATTTTCAGGAACTCATTTAAGTCGACGCCAAAGTAGTTTGGGTCGACACCTTTTGTATTAGATCAAAATCCAGGCTTTTGAACAAAATGAGTCGACACAAAATGACTTTGAGTCGACACTTACACAAGCCTTACGGGATTTATTTTGGGTCGACACCAACGCCATTTAAGTAGACACAAAGTAATCCATCGGATTCTTAATTTCGAGAAAAATGAGTTGACACAACAGCTTCAAGACAATTTTCGACTCCAACTTAAACAGGTCGACACTAAAGATTTTTTGAGTCGACACAAAATTTCCTTCGAAAACAAGTTACTTGGGTCGACACCAAACGACTTCGAGTCGACCCAAAAATAACTAAGACCGTTTGCGATTTGCTGAGTCGACACCAGATCAAAATGAGTCAACTCTAAAACAATTGAGGCTGATTGCAATTTTATAAGTCGACACAATAACAAAGATGAGTCGACACTTAAATTTCAGTAGCTCATTAGACAAAAAAGAGTAAACACCAAAGATTATATCAGTTGACACCAAAGGTTTCTCTTGGAAATCTGAAGTAATGTTTGAGTCGACACAAAAAACTATATGAGTCGACATCACCGTGTGGGTGAGGAAGATGCAGAATTTGTGTCGATACAATTGAAATAATGAGTAAACACAATCACTTAAGGAACCAAGCCCCAGATATTTGAGTCTACCTTAAATGATTTTGAGTCGATCCCTGCGATAGATTTCAAATCTCGTACTGGTTTCAATTGTTGAATTTCAGAGTATTAATTGCATCCACCAACCCACCAAAGGCTATTTACTTTAGATGGCTATATAATGGGTTAATATTTGAAGCTTGGCAGATCTAGATACTATTCTATTGCTTGAATCAAAATCTCAAATCATCAAGAAAGCATTTATTGCTCATTAACTCCTCAAGCCAAATCTCATCTCTTTGTATTCATTTATTTCCAATCATTTGTAAAAAGTGTAAGTGAGTTGATACTAATTGTTAGGATCAAACACTGATCATCTCACCAAAATTCACACGTAATGGTGAAAGCGCAATTTTATTTCCTTATACTTATGGCAGCGCAAAGCCTCGCGTCTATGCGTGATGCGGGTGGGCCTAAGGGATTTCGCAGTGTACACGTGGCATACTAACATAATGGGTTGTCAAGCACCGATAACACGTGAAGTGGGACCCTCCACGTACTTGCGAGTCCCTTAAAGGAGATTCTAGTCTACATAAATTCAACAATTCCCCCCAGAAATTATCGTAGGGAAACTCGAACCTGCAACCTCGCTCTGATACTAATTGTTAGTTCTAGGTAACCCAAGAGGGGGAGGAATTGGATTTTACAAACAATAATAATAGTAATAAAATCTTTTTTTAAATTGTTATTATTGTTTTTAAACCCCAATTCACCCCCTTTTAGGTTGTCTAAAACTAACAATTGGTGTCAGAGCTTTGGCTCTTGTTTTTTACTTAAGGGTGAATCACTATATTTATTGTACTTAAAGATGAGTCATCCTTAATCTTTTGAGTGAGTGAGTGAGATTTTTTAAAGAAAAACTCAATAGTGATTAAAAAAAAAAACAAGAGTTGTTTTTGTAGGATCTTTTCAAGGCTGTAAAAGGTTTTTAATGCGCCCGTAAACCATTTTATCTTAATGAAAATTCTCAAGAAAAATCTTGAAGAATGGACGTAGGCTTGGAAGAAGCCGAACCACTATAAATTTTGGTATTAGATTTATTTTCTCTCTCCCTTACCTCTTTAATTTTCTTATTATTTTAAATCTTGATATATTTGGTATATTTGCTTGTGAAATTAAAAGAATTTGAATTTTTTTAAAAAATTGTTATTATAATTTTTAAAATTCAATTCACTCACATCTTAAGTTGTCTATGACTAACAATTGGTATAAAAGCTTGGACTTTTATTTTTATTTCACCGTTTAATAGTTTTCATGGCAACAACTAGTATTGGATCTATTTAATCTAAAAGTTAGTCCACCAACAAACCTCATTTGTTCAATGGAACAAACTATAATTATTGAAAGGTTAAAATGAGAATTTATATTCAACCTGTAGACTATGACCTATAAAGGGATATCATGAATGGACCCAAAAGACCAACCAAGACCGTTGAAGGAGCAATCGTTCCTAAACCTAAAAACAAATGAACTGAAAATAACATAAGAGATATTCAAAAAAATACCAAGGCAATAAATCTCTTGTATTGCTCTCTTGACCCCAAAGAGTTCAATAGTATCTCTACGTGTGACACTGCCAAAGAGATCTGGGATAGACATGAGGTTACCCATAAGGAAACCACCAAGTCAAAGAATTTGAGAGAAGCATGCTAGTTCATAATTATGAATTGTTTAAGATGAAGTATGATGAAACTATTTCTGAAATATTTACTAGATTCAGTGACATCATAAATGGATTAAAATCACTTGGAAAGATCTACTATAATGCAGAGATGGTGAGAATGATTCTTAGGTGCATGCCTAAAAGTTGAAAAGCAAAAGTTACTGCCATTCAAGAAGCTAAGGACCTCAATACACGTAGTTTGGATGAGCTTCTTGGACCACTCGTGACTTATGAGATGAACATCAAGATAGATAATGAAGATGACAATAAAAAGAAGAAGGGCATTGCCTTCAAGTCTTCCACTTTTGATGAGAAATCTGATAAAAACTCCATTAGTGACGAAAATGAAAATCTAGTCCCCATTACAAGAAATTTCAAAAGGTTTCTTAGACATAAGAAACAAGAAGAAAGAAGATTCTTCAAAAATGGTGGGCACAAACGAGAACTCAACAAGTAAAACCTAGACACATGCTATCAAGAATGATCACAAGAATGACATATTCAAGAATGATCACAAGGAAGATGAGATCATATGCTATAAATGCAAGAAACCTAGATGTGTGAAAGCCGAGTGTCCCTAACTTAAAAAGTACTTTAAGAAGGGATTCAAAAAGGCTATGGTAGTTGCACGGGGTGAGAGTGATGATAGCAGTTTCGATAAAAAAAAATTAAAAAAATGAAGTTACTAATCTTTGTCTCATGGCTAAATAAGATGATGAGGTAACAAATGACCATTTTTTCTTTAAATGAACTATAAATTGCATATTAAGATTTGCATGATAAATTAAGAAAAATAGGTGTTAAGAATTCAATTCTTAAAAAGTTAGTTTTTTCCTCATATTGTGAAATTGAGACTTTAAAAGATGAAAAACTTTTATTATCAAAACAGATTTTATCTTTGAAAGATGAGAACTGAGTCTTAAAAAAAAAGTTGATGATCTCGCAAAAATTGTGTATAAGTTTACACTTGGAAAAGAAAATTTTGGATAAATTTCTTGAAATGTAAATTGTGTTTTTGATAAAGTTGGAATTTGATACAAACCAAAGAAAAAATAAAAGTTTTTGATCAACATCTTCGTTAAAGTATCATCAAATCACTCTAATGCAACTTTATTTCATTGTTATGAGTACGAACAAATTGTCACGCATTGTCCACGTAGAAAATATTTTAATTTACTTGTTAAAAGGGTTTTGGTTCCAAAGAGAATATACTCACATTGAACTAACTCCAAAAAATCCAAAAAATTTTGGGTACCTAAATTCAAACCTTGATTCTCGTTGTAGGTATGTCTCAAGTTCTCATTCTAGGAGGGAATGTGATAACTTGATAGTGCCTGCTCAACACACATGATAGGTAGCAAATCAGTGTTTGCATCCCTCAAGCTTAAATATAATGGATTTGTGACATTTTGTGACAATAGTAAATGCAAAATTATTGGAATTGGCTGTATTGGTAAAATTCAATCATCTTCTATTGAAAATATTTTGCTTGTTGATAGTTTGAAACGTAACCTTATTAACATAATCCAACTTTGTGACAAAAGCCACAAGATTATTTTTGATCATGCGAATTGTGCTATTGAATACTCAATTGACAACAAAGTTAATTTTTAAGGTTATAGGCATTAAAATGCCTACAGTTTAAAAATATTAGTTGGTTGTTGCATAGAAGATTTGGACATACATACATGAATTTAATTTCAAAACTTTTGAAAAAAGAGTTGGTGATTGACTTACCTCAAATCAAATTTGAAAAAAATAAAGTGTGTGATGCATGCCAACAAGGCATACAAGTTAAAAGTTTTTTTTGATCAAAAAATGTGATTTCTACTTTTAGGCCCTTGCAACTATTGCACATGGATTTATTTGGTCCAACAAGAACTCTTAACCTTAGAGGTAAGAGATATGCTTTTGTTGTTGTTGATGATTTCTCTATATACACTTGGTTGCTTTTCTTAACTCATAAGGATAACGCATTTGCCTCTTTTGCAAAACTGTCTCAGAGAATTCAAAATGAAAATTGTTTTAAATTTCAAGTATCAGAAGTGATTATGGTAGAGAATTTAAAAATAAAGATTTTGAAAAATTTTATGATGAAAGTGGTATAGACTATAACTTCTTTGCTCCTAGAACTCCTCAACAAAATAGTGTTATTGAGAGAAAAAATAGGACAACGGAAGAAATGACTAGAACAATGCTATGTGAAAATAATTTATCAAGATATTTTTGGGTCGAAGCTGTAAGCAAGGCTTTTTATATCGTGAACAAGGCCATGATTCAAGCTTCTTTTAAGAAAATCCCATATGAGCTATGGAACGAAAGAAAACATAACGTCGGTTATTTTCGTGGTTTTGGGTGCAAATATTTTGTTTTGAATAACAATAAAGAACTTTTAGGCAAGTTCGATGCAAAATTTTATAAAATATTTTCTTAGGTTATTCTTTATCTAGTAAAGATTATAGAGTTTTCAATAAAAGGATCCTAATTGTTGAAAAGCCTATACATGTTTTTGATGAAGCTAATCTTAATTTTTTTAAAAAATTTGTGAAGATAACTTGATTAAAATAGAAAGGGTGTTGAGGATATATTTATCAAGGACCAAGAAGAACTAAATAATGAGTAAGCTACAAATTTGCAACAAAATGAAGTCCAATAGGCTGTTGGTGCTTTAAATCAAGAAAATCCAAATTTACCTAAAGAATAGAGGTATGCTCAAGGTCATCCAAAAGATCTGATCATTTGTGACCCATCTCACGGTATGAAAACTCGATCTTCTCTACATAATGTTTGTGGTAATTTAGCTCTCTGTTTCCGGACTGAACCAAAATAATTTGAGAAAGCTAAAAATGATGAGTTTTGGACCTTGGATATGCACGAAGAGTTTAAGCAATTTGAAAGAAACAAGGACTGGACTTTTGTTCTAAGGGCTAAGGAACACTCCATCATCGGTATAAAATAGATTTTTAAAAATAAAATAGATGAGAAGGTAGTAGTTATTATGAACAAAACTCGATTGGTAACCCAATGTTACAATCAAGAATAAGATATCTATTTTGATGAGACTGTTGCTCATGTGGCTAGGTTTGAAGCTATTAGAATGTTGATTGATTTTGCATGTTTTAAAAATTTTAAACTATATCAAATAGATGTCAAAAGTGCATTTTTAAATGATTTTATTTCGGGGGAAGTTTTTGTAAAACAAACTCCTAACTTTAAAAATTCTGATTTTTGAAATCATGTTTATAAACTTACCAAAACTCTTTTTGATTTAAAACAAGCACCTAGAGCATGGTATGAAAAGCTTAGCAAATTCTTGATTGAAAATGAGTTTTCAAGAAAATAAATTGGTACCACTTTTTTTATCAAGTCTCAAGGAGAAGATATGTTTGTTGTCCAAATATATGTAGATGACATTATTTTTAGCTCAACAAATGAATCTCTTTGCATTGATTTTTCTAAGTGCATGTAGAGAGAATTTGAGTTGGGTATGATGGGTAAGCTAAATTACTTCCATGAACTTCAAATCAAACAAACACATGATGAAATTTTCATATCTCAATCCAAGTACACGAGAGATTTATTGAAGATATTTGATATGCAAAAGGCAAAACCTATGGAAACTCCAATGTGCCTACAATAAAGTTTGACAAGGATAAAAATGGTAAGGCAGTAGAGGAAAAGCAATATAGAGGTATGATTGGTACCTTACTTTATCTTATTGCTAATAGACCAGATATCATGTTTAGTGTATGCATGTGCACTAGATTTTAATCTAATCTTAAAGAATCACACGTGACTGCTGTTAAGCGCATCTTCAGATATCTTTTAGGTACACAAAATCTAAAATTATTCTATCACAGAGGAATAGCCTTTTAATTATTTGGCTATTCAGATGTAGAATTTACCGGTTGTAAAGTTGATAAAAAGAGTACAAGTGAAACATGTTAATTCTTAGAACACTCTTTAATATCGTGGTTTAGCAAGAAACATAACTCAGTAGCCTTATCTATAGCTGAGATTGAGTACATTGCAGCTGGTAGTTGTTGTGCATAAGATATTTGAATAAAACAATAACTAGAAGACTATGGTATTTGTTTAGATCATATTCCATTAAATGTGGTAACACTAGTGCAATTAATATATCAAAGAATCCTACACAACACTAAAAAATCAAGCATATTGAGATAAGACATCATTGCATTAGAAATCATGTACAAAAGGGTAATATTGAACTTAAATTTGTAGCCACGCGTGGCGCTGGAATTTTAGAATTTTTGTTGTTCAAAAATAAAAAAATTCAAATGATGTTTTAAAAATATTTTAACACCTTGAAAGCCAAATTTTAAAAATTCATTTTTATTGAAAATAGTGTCGCTACTTGATTTTTGAGAAAAATTAAGAAAAACAAAGAAAAACAAAAATTGTTATTGATATTTAAAACGTTAACCAGAAAAAAGGGTTCGGGGGTTAAGGTACGAATCGAAAAAAGTGTTAAGCACCCTCTTCGCCCAACCGTGAGGTTAGCCTCTACTAATCATCAATGGTTCTTAATTAGATTTCTCAAATGCATGCAAATACAGGAAATGAATACGATGAGAGAACATCCAAAATCAAATAAGAAAAATACATAGTCTTTGTATATAGAACACCAAATTAAATCAAATAAAAAAATAAAAAACTTAAGTCCTATGACATGTAATTTCTAACTAGAAAATACATGGAGCCAACTCGCGTACAATACTATCAAAATGACTTGAATTAACATGGTTCAAATAATAAAAGAAAAATAAATAAATAAATAAATAAATAAAAGGAACAAATACATGCTAAAAAGTCACTAAACTCAAATTATACTAAAAATGAACACAAATTAAACAACCCAAAATAACCTAAGTTATTCTGAAATATGGTTTTAAAGAAAGTAACTAAAACATGCATATTACCAAAATAATCTAGATTAATATTAACATAATTAACTTCTACTAAAGAGGAATGTTAAACTAAAATAAAATATGCATAAAAATTCTATATTAAAACTTAATAATAAGGTAAACAATAAAAGATTATTAAATTAATAAGAAGAATTTTTGTGTTTTTATCGATATAAAATAATGTTCAAAGATTTAATCAAAGAAAACTAAGAAGAATTTACAAAAGAAGATCCAACTAAAATTAAAAGGGTTTTAAGAAAAATAGAAGAAAATACTACTAAAATAAAACCAAATAATTAAAATCATAACAATAAAAAGAAAGAAATTTATTAGAAATTTTATATAAAAAGAACAAGACCAAATAAAGAATAAAATAAATGCTACAAAAAGGAAAAACTAAGCTTGCATCATTAGATTTGTTTTGTGAATTTTGGTATTAATCAAAATAAAAGAAAAGAAAAGTGAAAGAAACGCAAAAAAAAATTAAACTAATAAAAAATTTAATTAAACTAATATTAAAAAATTTAACTAAACTAACATTAAAAATTTAATGCATAAAAGAAAAATAAAGATAAAAAGGAATTTTATTAAATGATTTAAACTAAAAGACAATGTATCTAAAATAACAACTAAGCTATTATTTAATTTAGAAAATGTGAATGTAGTATTGGCAATTATATCCAAATAAATGTAAGTACATTTGATTATGACAATAATAACATCAAAAGTTGTAATTACCAAATATGTTAGCACTACTTTTTAATGAATTATAAATAAACAATGTGCTAAGTGTGGAATGTGAACAAAATGATAATTATGAAAGTAATCGAATTACATGAAACACGTTAAATAGTAAATAAGATGAACTACCTTTTTATTTGACTTTTAAAATTTTTAGTTTTTTTTTGCATTTTTTTCAAACGGACAAGCTTAGCTTTTTGGCGTTTTAAACCAAAAAATCAAAAAAAAAACCAAATTGCCAATTAGAACCTAAGTAAACTCATAGACTTTTTAGATAATTTTTATATTTTTTTAAATAATAACAAAAATATTAATGTGATTATTTCTTTTAATACGAGAGCACTCATATAATAAACTGCATTAAGTTATAAAAAAATTCTCATGGTCTAAATTAAGAAAAAGATAAAGTGTTCTGCTATTATCTTTAGGAACAAAGATGAAAAAATTCTTATACATAAGATTTTTCTTATATTTTGCATCAAGGTATGAGAAATTTCTAATTGTGCTCAAATTTTTTGTAAATATTTACAAAATATATCATTGTATTGAAGAATTTATAAACATTAAAAAATATCTTATTTTGTTTTAATGTATGAGAATTTTTCATATATGAGTTTATAATATATAAGGACTCATATTTTTGATGAAATAAAATAGAAAGTATTGCACTATTGTCTTTGTACATGAGAAAATTATAATGCGAATCTTCTCATGTTCTACATCAAGGTAAAAGAAACTTCTCAGTGTGTACAAAATTCTATAGATACTTGAAATTTTCTCATTGTATTTAAAATCTTATAAACACAAACAAATTTTTTATTTTGCATCAATATATGAAAATTTTTTATTGGTGCGTAAAAGTGTCGATCAAATACTGTCAAGTATACTTTGCTAAATCTCGATTATGTGTTTACTAATATATTTTAGTAGCATTTTAATATTAGCATAAGAAGAAGCAAAATGGTGAAAAACGGACTAAAATGGATTAAAAAACTATCAAAAGTCAATTCCAACGTGAAAGCCAAATGATCAAAATAACGTCATTTTGATTACATCTTGAAACTCGAAGACCGAGCACCATGAGTGATAATAGTTCAAAGTTTAAAATATTTGGTAAAAAAGTAAAACGGTGAAGATAATAATGTTTTAAAAAAAGTTCCAAAAAAATACGTTAAAAATGTGTGAAGAAAATTGACATACATTTACTATTTTGGTCATAACTTTTTGTACAAAAGAAATTTTGATATGAGACTAGAAACATTGGAAAGTAGACTTCCAAGACTTCGATTTGGATATAAGAATGGCCCTATTCGGAGTTCGGATGAAGGAGTTATGATTGTTTGAAGTCAGGACAACAGAGCAGTCACGAATTTACAAAATTCCTTTCGGACAAAATTATAGGCATCTGGACAAAAAATGACCAAAATGATTTGCGTCCAAAAGGAAATATGGGTGTTTGGACGGAAAAGTTACTGTTTGAATAGCGTCCGGATGGAATGGAACTGTTTGGACTAGACGGGACAATCGCAGTTTGATTAAAAACTGCAACAAGAAGTGTTAATCAACTCTATAAATACTAGGCTTGGGGGAATCAATAAGTTCACTTTTAAATCTTGCAAAATATGATCTCTAAAGTTTTTGAAAGCAAGCGTGGAGACTCGGGAAGTGACGGAGTGTCGTAGATGGAGGATCAAAATTCCATTCTTCTTCGTCTTTTAATGGATTCGAGCCGATGTATGAGCGACTAATCTTCTTCTTCCTAGGGGATGATGCATCCCTAGTCGGTATTTTAGTATAGTTTAGATTTCTATTTCTTTTCCAAGTAGATTCATTCGTTGTATGATTTTGAGACGTTGACGTTTGATCAACGAGCTTTTAATTTAATTATTTAGTTTCCGTTTTTACTTTATGTGATTGTAATAACAAGATCATGCAATTGTTATATGTTTTTGTTCTTATCTAAACATAAGATATCTTATGCTTGATAGGACGGATCGTGCCGGGATCACTCGGGCGATGCGTGCCACGTCTAAGATAGAATATGCCGGAGTCAGATTCAACCTTATCTTCTTGCTAATCCGTGTCAGTTTTGTAGTCGCGACTTGATTGAATTGAATCGAGTGAATGAAATAAAATCTGAATGAGACTAAACTTTTGTTTGTCCTAGCTTAACTTAAAAGTTAAGTCTTTAAAAAAGCCCACTAATTTGGCTTAAGGTGGTTTTTTTTGATTCTTTGTATATATTTTTTTATTTACTTTTCTACAAAAAAGTCAAAAAATCAAAAAACCTACAAAAAAGCTAGTCCAAACATAGGCTCAGCTTATGTTTAGTCTAGCTTAACTTAAAAGTCAGGCTTTTAAAAAAGTCAACTGATTTGGCTTAACGCGGTTTTTTTTTTGTCTTTTTCTATATATTTTTTATTTACTTTTTTACAAAAAAAATCAAAAAGTAAATAAACCTACAAAAAAAATAGTCCAAACATAGGCTAAAATACTTGATAGTGTGGATTCAAATTCATAGGGAATTTTTTATCATTTAAATCAAATCTTTTATTTTTAGTTTAATTTAATTTCAGATTTTTAGATTAAACCAAATAAATATTTTCATAAAAGGGAATTGGATAATATTTTAAGTTGTGAAATTGTAATTCCGTCTATAGTCCGTGAAGAACGATACTTAGACTTAACTACTATTTTACCAAATAGTAGTTAATTTTATGATTTTAAATATTTATTTTGGTACGATACAACACTTATAAATTTTTTCACTATCATATACGGCAACTTGATATATGAGAAGTCTCAGACATGAAATTTTTTTCATACTCATCAAAGTACGTATGAGAAGATAAGCAAAATCTTATATTTAGGATTTTTCTCATGGTCTTTATTAAAGTATAACAAATTTCTCATTGTTCAAAATTTTATAAAGAAAAGAATTGTCATTTTGCATCAAGATATGAAAAATTCCCCATTGTCATGTATGATAATTTTTTTTTATTTAAATATTAATACCTCAATGTCGCCCTAAAATTCTATCAACTTAAAAGGACATCAAATCTATTGATTTTTTTGATCTTTTAAAACTCCAAATATCATATACTAAAAAATTAGGCAAAGGTTACAAAATTAGTGATGTTTTGTCTAATTCAAACTTATTTTTTAAACTAAAATATTTTTTAATTTTTAGATAATTTCACATCAATACCCATCATTGTTTTGGGCGTGCCTTGTGCACATCAGGGCTTTGTTTTGAGTATGCCAAGGGCGTCTCTAGATATTGCTTTGGGCATATATTCGGCATCTCGTCGCTTTGTTTTGGGCATGTCAAGAGCAGTTTTAGGCATTGCTTTGGGTGTCTTGGGCATCTCTAACTCTAAGTATTGTTTTGGGCATGTATTGAGCACTGTGAAGCATTTGACGAGTATATTTCAAAATTAAAAATTTGATAAAAAAATGTACGTACTTTTTTTTTTGGGAGAACATTTATTTATTTAAACTTTTAGTTATGAAAGTTATGAAAATGATCTAGTTATAATTTTTTTGACTTGGATAAGATTATCAAGAAAATATAGTTATTGGACGACTAAGTTCAATGTGGATGTAAAAGCAGCACTTTTATTTTTATTTTTAGAGAGTTTTTTCTAGTTATTTTTAATTTTAATAAAAAAATACAGTTAAATTTCTTGTGATTAAAGAAACGGAGAGATACTAAACAAATGTACCGACTTTTAATTTTTTTTAAAGATAATAAACTAAAAACAAACGAAAATAGCTGGCTAATTGAATTAATTTTTTTCTTCACTGGATATTTTTTTATAAAAAATTTGGTCTATTAATTTTATATTTGTAAATTTTCCAAGTTAAGGAAAATAAAAAATATTTTTAAAAATTAACATTGAAACCAGAGTGAAAGAAAAGCTAAATTAATGTTAAGAGGATTTTCTTTGTTAAATATATTTGATATTTGTTCAATTCTTAAAACATATTATCAAAACTAACAATGCACTATAGTGGCAACAAAACATACACTTCAGTCACTTATTCTGTCATTTGACATTCCGTGCACTTAGCATTAGTAATTAGCAACAACCTTAAGAGAGGGTGTTTAGTTGAGCCTTTTTAGTAAGTTTTTAATTTTTTATTATTAATTTTAATAATAAATTATATATTTTTAAAAATATTTATAACTTCTGCTATAAATTAAAATGACTTTTTTATTTTATAAATAATTAATTTTGACAAAAACTATCATATTTACAACACCAACTACAAATAACAATTTAAAAATTAATAGTCTTAATAATGCTAAATACAAGCAAGATAAGTAAAAAAGTACATGCAATTTCTCTAGAGTTTTTATTTATTTATTTAATTTTTATTTTGGGGGTAAATGATGCGAATTATTGGGCTTGCCTTGCCCATACCAAGCAGTACACGTGTATACTCAATACAATCACATTCCCGAATCAAAGGCTAATATTTTATATAATAAATTACCATAGTTAATGTGATACGTATTTATTGATTGAAGAATTTTTATTTTTTTTAAATAATTTAACTTTGAGATGAAATTCATTTGAATTTTTATCTTTTTGATCGGTTATTATTTAATTCAAGTATAACTACCAATTAGGATGTAATAATTGTATGTTTTTTAATTAATTTATTATTATTTAATTCGAGTATTTGAATAATTTATTGATCTACCACTACTATTTTTTTATATTTTATAATTTTAGTCGTCATTAATAATTAATGAATGATTTTAAAAAAATAGTAATAGTATATTTTAGGCGTGAGTTATACCTAGTTTAATTTGTGAGGTTACATGGAGTAATTATTTGATGCTCTCAGAATTTCACATAATAAGTTTATATAGTGTTTTTATTCAATATGTTGATGATAAATTTTATGATAGAAACACAATTATTTATTTTTGTTAAATAATTACGAGATAAAAAATAATTTATATTATATAAATTATAATTATTTATTTACCAAAAATAAGATCACCTACGTATTATTCCATGAGCATTTAATAATTTTCCGGTTCCTGGTGGTATTGGTATTGCACCATATTTCGCGATATAGTGAATACTGGGTGATGCTCGTTATTCACTTTCTTAGGAAAGGCGAAATCAGAACAAACCAAGAACTTCGAGAAAGGTGAGTTTTGGAGGCAGGCAAGGTAGAGAAGACTAGAAGATGTTGAGAATCGCATCTCGGAGGCTGTCTTATCTCTCTCCATCATGGAGGCCGAGCCAGGCTGCTTTGTCCCCCATCATCTCCAAAAAACCGATGGCCGGCGATGATTCTTCTTCCGAGGACCCCAGATTCACCTTATTCTCCAACTCATCCACGTTCACGCCCCAATTCCATCTTCCATGGAGAGGTTGGTTAGGTTTCCCCCTCTCTTATGTCTGCCATGTTCAGGGTTTCTCAGCTTCATATTTGTGCGTTTAGCTTTCGAATAAAATTTAAAGGAAATAATAAGGAAAAGATAAATTTCTATTTCTCGCTTCTGCATCTCTCCGTTGTTGCCTCCTCTAAATGCCTAATATTGGAGTTTTGTTTATTCAGATTGTAATTAAGTTGCCCTCCTGTTTTTCCGTTGTCCTTGTCCCATTGTTATTGTGGAGTAACATTTGGATAGCACGAGGTTGGTTGCTAACGAATTCTGATTCAACTTCTCCGTATCATTTGTTGGAATCATAGCTTGCAACTTGGAACTGATTTAGTGAGTTCCATTACATTCATTGACACGCTCTAGGATGATGCGCACACGAGACTCAACATTTTTGATTATGCAATTAGTAGTAACTTTTCAAATAGAGAAAGCAAATGGTCTGCTATTTTGGGAATCAGTTTTTTTAACACGACTCCAGGTTACAGAGCAATGTCAAGCCACTTATCAAGCACCTGAATTTCATTGATCCATACCAAGGGCTAATGAAAAATGGGATTTACAAATAACTGTAGATATTGTAATAAGAAAGCTTACTTCCGTTTGACTTGAGTCTTGTCTGAAATAAGTTGATAAACTAAAACATCTCTGAAAACAATGCTTTATCACCTGATCACGTGTTTCTGGAAAATCTTTCTGCAGAAAAAAAAAAGACAGTTTTCAGGAATCAGTTTTTTAACACGGGTTACACCATAACACGACTCTATTTGACTTATCAAGAACCTGAATGTCATAGGTCTATTTAAAGGGGGATGGCAAGTCAGATTCACAAAGTGAGTAAGCTTACTTATTTTTAAACACGAATTTGGACATTGTAGTCTAAATGTTTGGTTGGGTTTGGGACTATAAGGAGAGACACTTTCCTCAGAGTAGCCCTTTCCAAATATGGCAGCCTGGCATGACACTTGTTTTGCACTTGCTGAGATATTGACACCCAAGAAACACGAATCTGGATGCTGGACACGAGCTACATATGTGACACAATACTTTGATTGCATTTTCTTTATAGTGGGAAGTTTGAAATTAAGCAAAGCTTTTACCAATTTTTCTACTAAATACTTTGGGTAACGTGTAATGTGCACGTGTGTATAATTAGACATTCAAACAACAATAGCTCATTCCTCTTAAAATTGTTTGGCTCATTTGGTAAGTGAGTTAAGTCAACTTATTGCCTTTCTTGCTTCAAAGCAAAAATCGAAGGCAACTTAGAAAATTCTTGTCATGTTTGACAATCTTGACCTTTTGCCTTATGGCTTGGTTGGCTTTTAGCCTTTTGACTTCTTGAATAAAATACCATCATGCCTGATGGGAAACGGAAAGGATTTATCAATAGATTATTTGTATTTGATTTCAAGATATTTGAATTTTGTAAATTTTAATTATTTAGATTTAAGTTTAAATTTTAATTGCTTAAATAGGATTAATTTGAATAAGATTTGATCAGATAGGATTAGTTTAAATAAGATTTGGTTAGATAGGATTAGTTTAAATAAGATTTATTTAAATTTTTTAGATAGGACTGTTATCTTTTATTCTTATCTTCTATATTTCAGTAGCCTATTTATAGGCCTTTAATTGGTATTCCAAAACACTAAATGATTGAATAAAATATTATTTCTTAAAATTAGTGTGGATTCCAATTCAACCCTAGGTGCAGATTCCTAAAAGTTTGTTTGTGTTTGTCCTGCATCAACTTGGTATTAGAGCAAATGATTCTATTTTTTTTAAATTTTTGTCATTTACCTATCAATAGTGAGAAAAAAAATAAGTTCTTATTTTTTATTTTATTTCTTTTATTTTGTTAGTGTTTATTGGCATTGTTAAAAAAAAAGAAAGAGAGTGATGTGAAAAAAAAGTGTTCGTCTTCCATTTCAACATCAGTGCGCCATCTCCACGCAGAGAAACTCTAGTCGCTAGGCTCGCCACCCATCAGTGGTTCATTCCACCAACCTCACCACCTCCGGCCACCATCAACGCCGATCACCGTCGACCGCTCACTATCAACGCCAACCACTGCCAGCTAGTCCACCATAAGCGCCAACTGTCGTCAGCCCCTCCTCCATCAACGACAACCACTGTCGACTCTCCTTCATCGACGCCGACACCGTTAGCCTCTCCTCCCTCAACGCCGACCACTGTCGGCCTCTCCTCCATCAACACCGACCACTCCAGATTCCGTCGACCACCCCGTCAGCCTTCATCAACAACCACTGTCGACCACTCCAGATCTCTTCAGCCACCCAAGCCTCCACTAACGCCGCCTCCACCATCCACGCAAACCACCATCGCAGCCGACTTGCCAACGCCGGTGACCCATCCCGCAACTAACCTGCGCCGCTGACTCGCCAAGACCACCCAACCAGCCTCCAAGGCCGACGACCACACGCCACGACCCGATTGAAGACCTAACCTGGAACACTGTGGATCTTTATATACTTGGAGTTTCAATTAAATTTGGAAAAAAAGTAAAAAATTTTCATTAGCAAAATTGTATTTAATATTTATATTCTTTAGAGAATTCATAAATTTTGCTAAAGGTCCATTTTATATTTTCATTAATCCTCGTTTCCTTGAGTCATTATGAGCCATCGTGATCCATATCCTATCTTCTCTCACCATATATCCACGAGATCCTATTGTCACGATCATACTATAACACATACATGGAATCATCATCTTAAGGGATCTCAGAATAGGTATTCTAATCATTTCACTCATGATAGATATCCTATTCAATCTACTCACCTACTCGCTCTGTTTCATTTAGATACTTGAGACCTTCTCCAATTGTCGGGTCCTGATTGTAGCCCATGGTAAAATTCGTTGTATCGATGTTTCCATGGCATGTTGTATCAATTAGGAGGTTTTAATTAGAGTTTAAGTAAAAGGTTGTACACAGTGCTTGAAGGGTGTGTAAAACACATAGCACTTCCAAAAAACTACCATGTGAGTAAAACCCGGTAATGTTGTGGCAACAGTCCTTTTACAATATTAGCTCTTCGGCAACTTTGAAATAGCGTTAGGGTTCTATGATGATAAAGCACTTGTAAATCACATTTTCTGGTATAAGCTTCTCTAAAGAATGGGTTGATGTAGCACTGATAGATTAGAAGAAGAACAAAGATTAGGAATGAGAAGAAGAAGAACAAAGATTAGGAATGAGAAGAAGAAGAACAAAGATTAGGAGAAGAACAAATAGATGAGAGGAAGAAGACAAAAAGGGGAGGTAGAAATGACACTATTATCAACTCAAATTCTTGTACATTAATGTCTGATTAATACATTAATAGACCTTATTTATAAGCCTAAACCCAATGAAAAAGGAAATAGAAATCCCTAATTAACTGGAAACAAATAACATCCTAAATGAAAACGAATAATATCCTAATATAAGGAAATGAATTAATATCCTAATTAACTGAAAAGTGAATAAAATAATATCCTAAATATACTAATTCTATAAGAAAAGTGAATAAAATCCAATTCTACTAAAGTACAATTCCATATATTGTCTGAATCGTGGGTAGTGCTTGTTTTCTTAATTAAGTAATGATATCTATTGAATTTGTAATAAACTTATCTCAGGAACATCAAGCTTTAGTGTGCCCTTTAATCATTCTTTGTTGATTTTGGCTCCAATCCCGCACTAATAAGAAAATGCACTTTTGTAAATGGCTGAGACATACATATTAGAATATCCAAGAAGTTTGATGTGTGACCACCAAGAACAAAACCTTATACTTTTGTGAACAGGAATCCACATTAATTCTATGGAAAATATTTAATCTTCAGTCATCATTCTCCTCAAATACAATTTGAAGAGTTTTTAAATGGACTTCTATGATAATAAAAATAGCAAATTTCATCAAAACAAATCAACTTTAGTAAATCCTAAGATAACAAAATTCAAAACTAACTAATAAATAAATCTACTAAATTAAATAATAAATATAAATTCACATAGATGGGTTCATATACACAATCGTCATCTTACTATAGAGACGTTGGTCGGCTGCCCTCTCGGTCGACGTTGGTAGACTCGTGAACTTGGAGTACGGATCTTGTTGTACGCAACAAACTTTCATAGGGTGAGAAGAACTCGACTCTATTGAGTGTGGTACGAGGTTGGTCTAGTAGTACTCAAGTAGTCATACTAACTGTTGTAACTTATATTTGGTAATCCAAGTAAGCATCAGAAGTAGGTCACCTGTGCCATCGAACTAAATAACGTTGAATCTCCATTCCTAGTGCGTGCAATCTGATCATCTAAAATAGTATCAATATAGTATTTTGTACCGAGAAAATAGGTAAGGGCACTAAGATAGAGATAAATAGGCCATATGGTAGTGTAGAAGGGTTAATAAAAGGTCAAAAGGCAGAAAACAAGGTCTTAATATTAAATGTAGAGTTAATCATAGTTTGTGTTGTTTCAGATGGGAACTGCTCTGAGCCATCCCGAATCATAACATAATCATCTACCAAGAACTCCATAGATTATCGACGTGAATTAGCATGCATTTGGTATTTGTCTTTAGTGGTTTGAATTTGCTTATTGATGGTGTCATGCAATTTATGAAATGTTGAGCAAACGCCTCGATAGATTCTTTAGACCCGTCCATGAGGACTCCTTGGGAGGAGATCGATAGGCTTCCAAGGCTTATTGTAACAAGCCCAATAATAATTATCACTGTATAATAATGAACTTACTTTCATTGCGATTTATTAGTTCCAAGCGTGGATTAATCAACCTAAACACCATAATTAGATTAGGAATGATGAGTCACTTAGTGAATATGTGTGACACTTCGTGGTTGTGGAAATCCACCTCATGCTTTCTTTATCATTTGTTGCCTAGATACGTGTCAAACTAGTGCCACCTCATGGTTCTTATATTTACACCTCATGCTTATATATTTGGACACCTCATGTTAGGAAACAGCTCGTGCTTGAGATGAATCATCTTTTACTTGATTATTATGTCGACACTTCCTACTTGTTTGAGTTATCTTTTACTTAATTATTATGTCCGATACCTTTTATTTGCTTGAGGTGACACATCTTATTTGAATCTAGTGTCGACGCCTCCTACTTAATATTCTTCTCATGCTCGTGTATGCATTTATAAAGAAGAGAATTGTAGGAAAATCTCTTCTTTCATTGGGCTTTACCCAAAATATATGAGGGAATGAAATAAAACATTTGTTTATTTGTAAGTGATCTTCTACCACTTTTAGTTTTTTTTTTAATCTCAACTATTTTTCTTGAAATGCTTTATTGTTGGCAAATAAAAGTTTTTTAGTCTTGTTAGCAAATAAAAGCTTTTTAGTCTTTTCTTTTTCCCTCTCCAAAAATCTGAATCGAGTATGAGACTCGTGTTGATTATGACAAATATATGTTTGTTCATATTTCGTTACTTGTTTTTATTGAAATTGGATTTGATAAAGGTGGTAATCGATATGGTCTGCTCTGATAGGGTAGAAACCCTTAAGAGCGTCTGCATATGAACAATTGAGAGATGGATAGGCTCACGCTTACTTGTAGATGGTAGAGGGCCCCTACAGTCAATGATAGACATTGGGGGTGGGGGGCGGGGGACCACCCTCCTAAATTTTGAAAAAATCTCATTATTATAGTGGTATTGATCCTAAATATTTTAAACTTATATAAGTTCGGCCGTCTAAATTAATTATCCTCTAAGATTTTTTATTTTCCAGAAAAAATTTTCACCCTTATTTTTCCCCTAACCCACCAACTAAAAGAACTATTAAGAATATTTGTAAAAAGACAAGTAGCCAACCCACTATCACTACCACAAGTTATCCCTTCTAGCAAGACAAGGGACAAGTTAATCCCGTTTGGGAATGCGATATTTAATGCCCCTTGTTTGTGCCCTCACACGTCTCTCCTCTCTCACTTGAGTTTTGAAAGCTCCAAAACCAGAATTGTCGGTGAGCCACAACCTCGAGAGATTGCAAGCTTGCAAGTATATGTTATCTCAACTACTTCATAGAGCAAGACCAATTGCATTTGGAATTTTAGTTGCAAAATTACGAGCTTTAGATTCTTAACCCTCCAAACTTTTAAAAATTTATCCACAATTCCTGAGTTGTGCCAAGTATGGATGAAAATAAGAAATTCGATCATTTATCCACTTGTTGATAGGTTGATTCGTCTTGTTGGTTCATCTTGTTTTAACCTAACTAGCTTCTACGGCAACAATTGAATTTGCATTTCCATCGATAAAAATTGTGAAGACTAGATTGCACAATAGGATGGAGGATAATTTCATAGCTAGTAATTTGCTCACCTACTTTGAAAAAGGCATTGCTTAAGGGTTTGATGTTGATTCAATTATAAATGCATTTCATACGACGAAAGAGCATTGAGCCGTTGAGCACAATTTTAGATCACCGACTTTTGTTAATAGATAGAAAAATAGTTTTTATCTTTTGTTTTTTTGAAATGGATGTGGATGTGGATGTAGAAGGATGCATGATGTATCTAATTGCGTAAGATTATATTATTATATTTGACTAAACACATTTATTATAATACTTTGGTGATATTTTTACAATTTGTTTGGGTAGAATAGATACAATGGTTTCACAGGCTTGTTTTATTCTTTTTCATTACATATTTGTCTGCTTATCGGCTGCTGATGGATTTGATTATGATTCTTGAATATTGATATGTGATTTCTCTTTGTATTAACTCGTATATTTGTCTCCTGATTATTTTTGCGTATTTGATCCAGTTAATTTTGGTAGTAGATTACTTACTGGTGTGTCTAGCGTAAAAATCCTATCTATACCCACGATGCAGGTTAATAATTATGGAGCATTGAGAAATCAAATTAGTTGAAAAATCAGAAGCCACTCACGGCTTTCGTCCTACTAGGGTGGGGTTTGGGTTGCAACACTTATAGCCATCCACCACCTCAAGTAGACTCATACCAGAATACCCATTGATAGAATTGTTGCAGTCAAATGGGGTTGTGGGAAGGATAGAGACCCAATTTCGGTTGTTCTTACTCACCAAACAGTGTAAAAGGCTGCCTAAGTTGCAATTGACCACCTCAATATGACCGCCTGTTTGGGAATGGTAGGCAGTAATAAACGAAGTTTGGTGCCGACCATATGCTGTAGGGTTTTCCAAAAGTAACTCATGATTCAATGATCTGTGTCAAAAACAATGGTTTGGTTTTAGAAAGGCCATACAATTTGACAATTTCATCAAAATAGATTTATACGATACGAGAATCAACAAAAGTTTTGGAACAATGGATGAAATAAGCCATTTTTAGAGAAATGGTCAACCACCACAAAAATAGAATCATGTTTACAAAACTTACTGGGCAGACCAAGGATGAAATTCATCCTTACGTCCTGTAGTGGGTGTCATGGACCTGCAAGGAGTATAAAAACCATTATTTTGCTTTCAATTTTTAGCCAATTACCAAGCACGACTAATGCGGGCAACATATGGAATGTTGATACAGAATTGGGAAATTATATCATTTAGATGTTATTTAGGATAATATGTTATTTAGATATTATTTTATTTCTATTTCCAATTAATTAGGATAGTATATGATTTTGTTTTCTTTAGTTAAGAATTAAAGTTTCTATTTTTAATTAGGGCTTAAGCTTAAAATAAGATGGTCCTCCAATGTATTGGGAGACTTTGAATGAAAAAAAATTGAGTTGTTGAGTTTATATTGTTAATTTAGAATTTATTTTCTGTTCTTTTTAGTTGCTAGTTGTTTAATCGCCGACCGTTCAGCATCAGTTGGTATCAAAGCAAAAATTTGGTCAATTGCATTCTCCTTGTCACTGCTATATCATATCAACAATTGATGACACCATCCCCACATGCCTCGTTGTGCCACCGGCAACGCTGCAAACCTCCAAGGTCGTGACGCCATCCTCTGGTTTGTGCCATCATCGCATAACCACTATGATGCCAGACGCACGACGCCTTCAGGAACCGCCTAAATCGCGACCACCCCACCACCAGCTGCCAGCGCCAACGACCTCCAAGGTTGGGACCACTAGTCGCGCCCTCGCCACCATTCTGCGCCGTCACCACTGACGCCACCCTCATCACCATCCAACCCCAATCGTGTCCACCAACCCATTCGACAACCTCCACCTGCAATTATCTTTTCGCCAAATTGACCTTCGCTAACCCAATTGCCACCGCGGCCATCCGCCATTGTTGCCGCCTTCCACCACTGTTGCCATCCAGAGTAGCCCTTGCCCACCAGGTCGCCGTCGCCTTCATCGACCCTCATCGCTGCCGCCTTAACTAACCTTCACCGTCGCCGCCCCTTTCAGATCTTCACTTGCGCCACTAACTTTGTCTGGCGCCACCAGTTTTCACTGCCCTCGCTCTCGCTGCCTAGGATCTCCGTCACCGGGGTTACTCCGTTGCCACCTTCTTGCGCCAGCAACGGCGCCGAACCCTAACATCCCACCAGAAAAATTCAAAAACCGTAGTTCCCTTTCTTTTTTCATTTCCCTGAGAGCCTTAGCTTCCGACGACCCAAATCCCTAACCTTACTAAACCCAAGCCCTTCGATTCGACCCAACCTCATTATTAACCCAAAACATAAAGATCAATCCCATTCTGTTAATTTCTTAAATCCAGTCCAACATCCCTTACACAAACAGTCCACCCACTTAACCCCCCTAAAAAAAAACTCTCTTTTAATCTCTTCCGTCCATCTCAGTTCTCTACAGTGTCTCCACCTTCCACTTCCGTTAAACCACTTAAAACTTTCTCAACGTTGTTTGTTACCACACGAAATCTTCGCCATTCGCCAAAAACCATTTCTTGTACCACAAAATCTTTGCTAAATTCCATTTACCCACAAAATTTGTTGCTACTACCTCTGCACAACCTAGGTAATCCCTACGTGCATAACTGTGGGTCAGAGGTTTATTTATTTATTCTTAAAAAAAGAGTCCAAAAAAAGGAGTGAAAAAAGGTGAGTCAAAAAATGATAATAAAAAAATAAAAAAGGAGAAAGAGTTAAAAAAAAGAAGAGGAAAAAGAAAAAAAGAAGAGAAAAAAAAGAGGAAAAAAGAGGGAAAAAATGAATTTCTTTGAAGAAAACATGAACATTCAAGGCATAATGCACTCCTTGCGGAGTAACATAGATGGCCTTGAAAAATCACTGATAGCACTTCATAGGCACCCCATATTCAATAACAATCTCATACAATAAAATTCTTGTGTCTCTGATTATTTTGTAAAATTCAAAAATTTATTAAAATTTTCAGACACTTGTCGCGCCCTATGTAATGTTGCTAATCATTTCTTTTTGGCTTACTTCAAGAAATTCAATATGAGATGTTGCACTCTTATGACCACTTAGAAGATGCCTATGAGAATGCTTTAACGATATAGGTTTATCTAGAAGAAGAAGCAATTTTTCATCCTAAAGTTCTTGCATGCAATGCACATTCTACTTTGGATATACCTGTTAACAAAAGAAATAATCTTATTATTGCATATTATTCTGTCTAATTAACCTTAATAATGAAATACATAATATATATAAAATGAGAAAAACCTTAATAATGGTAATAATACCAAACTATCCTTTAGCTATATATAAAATACCAAAAAAGAACATCTCACACCCCCCTCAAACTCATGATGCTAGCCTGGAGAGTAGCGAGAGGTTGTCCAACAAAAAACAAAAACGAGCAGCTGTGTGAGTCTTGGTAAAGAAATTAGCAAGCTGCAAAGAGGAAGGAACGAAGAGGAGGCTAATAATGCCTAATTGAAAGTGCTGATGGACAAAGTGACAATCGATTTCAATATGATTGTTGCGCTCATGAAACACGGAATTCTGGGTAATTTGGATGGCACTTTTATTGTCACAATAAAGTGGTAGAAGAATCGGAAGATACACCCAAATCAGACAGAAGCCACCGGACCAGCCAATCTTAGTAGTAGCATGTGCCATGGTACGATATTCAGCCTCAGCAGTGGAACGACTAATTACAGACTGTTTTTTACTTTTCCAAGAAATGAGCGAGTCACCGAGAAAGATGCAATACCTAGTAGTAAACTTGCGATTAAAAACATCACCAGCCCAGTCAGCATTCAAATATATCTGAAGAGTTAACGTGGAGTTGGAGGACAATAACAAATTGTGAAAAATAATATGCCGGACATAACGGATGCTGCAGAGTAAAGCAACTCAATGGGTGGAGCGAGGAACATAGATAAATTGGCTGACGACATGAACAACATAGGCAATATCAGGTCTGGTTACGGTGAGATAAACTAAACACCCGACTATGTCCTGATAATCAGAAGGATCTTCAAGAAGAAAACCATCGGAAGAAGATAATTTGGCATGGAGTTCAATAGGGGTGTCAATAATCTTATTATCGGTTAGGCGGGCACGGTGAACAATCTCATGAGCATATTTGTCAGGGATAGATGATAACTTTGAGGTGAAGAAGTGACCTTGATACCGAGAAAATACCGAAGAGAGCCCAAGTCTTTCATCTCAAATTTCCAAAACAAATGGTGTTTGACTTTAGATATAGTGACCGAATTTAAACTAATGATGATTATGTCATCCACTTATAATAGCAAAACAACGATCCAGTAGATACATGTCGGATGCAAGGAGCAGAATCATGTGGGCTAGAATGAAATCCAATTTGCGTAACAGTAGACTAAAAGCGGTCATACCAGGCACATGGAGATTGCTTAAGACCATAAAGATCCCGACGGAGACGACATACCATGCCTGGAGGATGAGGAAGACCCGAAAGAGGTCGCATATGAACTTCCTCATGAAGGTATCTATTGAGAAAGGCATTCTTGATATCAAGTTGAAAGATTGGCCAGTGACGAACGAAAGCAACAGAGATGAGGGTACGAACAATGGTTATTTTAGCCACTGGGGTAAAGGTTTCCTCGTAATTAACGCCATATTCTCGAGAAAAACCCTTGTCAATGAACAAACTTTGTAGCACTCCAAGGAGCTATTAGAGTGAGTTTTGACTTTATAAACCAACTTGCATCCAATGAGATTATTACATGCAGGGAGAGTGACAAAATCTTAAGTACCAGTTTTCTGAAGAGCAGATAATTCATCAGACATTGCATTGACTCAATTAGGATCTGTACATGCTTTTTTTATAAGACTGGGGCTCAAAATAAGTATGAATAGAAGTAAAAAAGGCACAATATGAAGGAGAGAAACAAGTGTTCGAAAAATCAAATCTTACCGGTGGGGTACAAGTACGCATGGGATAATGACAGTCACGAGGGGCAAGAGCCTTAGGAGCCACAAGAGCAGATGGAATAGTGTCGAAGCTGGTGGATACAGGTAGAGGAGCAACTGGAAGATAGGAGTAAACCAACGAGAGAGAGGAAGACTGAGAAGGTTGGGAGGAAGGTGGAAGATCAAGGACTTCAATGTTAGAAGTAAACTCATCAGAGGGCACATCGAGGGGAAAATGATCAATATGAACTAAGTCGTCTTTAGAAACAGGAACATACTTGGGAGGAAGATTAAAATAAACAAGACGCTCAAGAAAGACAACATGACGCGAGACATAGAGAAGTCTGAAAACAAGATCATAACACTGATATCCGTTTTGGTTGAGACAATAACCTAAGAAAACACAGAGAGAGCAGAGCGGGCATTGAGTTTGGTTTGTTCTCGTTTAGGGAGAAGAACTAAACAAACGGAACCAAATACACAGTAAGGAGTAATTAAGAGTGTGTTCGAAAAGCCTCTCATAAGAAGATAACCCAGAAAGGAGAGGAAATGGAAAACAATTGAGAAGATATACAGCCGTAAGAATGGCTTCTCCCCAGAAGATAGTAAGAACAGAGGAGAGAAGAAGGGATTGAGTTATGTCAACAATATGTTGATGTTTCCTCTCAGCGCGACCATTTTGGGCTGGAGTATCTGAACATGAGGACTGGTGAATAGTATTAGAGGAGGCCAAAAAATCTATAAATTCAGTTAGAAAATATTCCTCACCCAAATCTGAACGAAGAATCTTTATAGTGGTAGAAAACTGTGTGAATCATAAAATGAAAATCACGATAAACGAGAAAGAAATTAGACTTGTGAGACATAAGGTACACCCAGTAAAATTGACTATAATCGTCGGTAAAGGAAACATAATAGGCAGAGCCACCCTTGGTGGCAAGAAGAGAAGGGCCCCAGACATTAGTATGGACGACTGAGAAAGGAGAGGTAGAAATAGATGTACTTTTATTAAAAGGTAAAGCTGACATTTTTTGCAAATTTATAGATACTGCACTCAGAAATGTCACTAATATCAACTTTCCTAAACTACCAAACTGAATTAAAAGTTTTAAGCGATCACTCGGCAAATGGCTTAAGCTAGAACGCCAAAGGTAAAATGGGGAAGAGTGTTGATATAAAGAAAAGGAAGACATGGTGGCGTTGGACACCACGAGATTATGCAAGCTCTTCAGAATGTAAAGGTCACCAGCTCCACACTCTGTCCAAATCTGCTTTTGTGACTTTCGGTCCTGAACAACACAACTAGTGGAAGAAAAAAGAACATCAAAACCAGAATCAGAAAACTGGCTAATAGATAGTAGACTAACAAACAACTGTAGAATATAGAAAGCATTAGGAATGGACAAAGTGGACGAGGGAGATGGAACAACTGAGCCAATAGAAACAACATTCATAAGGGAGCCATTGGTAGTGCGAACAATGATAGGAGACCAAGGGGAAACACAATTGCAAAGACAAGAGAGATTCGACATCATATGATGGGAAGAACCAGAATCAAATATCTAAGTTGAGGGTGAAATACCTGAAAAGTACAAATTATGAGAACCCGAATGAGAAATAGTCAGAAGCATGCGATTGATTCCTCGGGGAGACAAGCATAGCCTGAAATTGACAAAACTGAACAAACAAACAAAGCCTGGGATGGAGGGGAAGTAGATCCAGTGGATGCATGTGTGGTAAGAGCAGCATGGGTGCGAAAACTTTGAGCAGAGGTACGTGAAGATGCAGGAGAGGAAGAATTGCCCTTCTATGCTAACTTAGGGCATGCAGAGTTCCAATGTCCCTTCTGATGATAGAAGCTACGCTCATCCATGGCAACACGTGATTTTGGCTTTTTCGTGACTTAAAACAGATGAGGAGAGGGAGTAGGTAGTAGTGATGGGCGGTAATTAACCCTGCCTGATGAGGATGGGGTGGCAAAAATTGATTGAGAAGGAAGTGCCATCTGAGCAACCTTGAACCATGTCTCTTCAGCAATAAGCTCGTGAACAGCCTCATCAACAGAGGGCAATGGGGAACGATGAAGAATGTTACCATGAAGTGCCTCAAACTGATCACGGAGTGTCATAAGAAACTGTACCAGCCTCTACTTTTTGTGATACTGAATATGACTATTGAGGAGCTAGCTGCAAGTTTGGGGGTTCCATAAGTGCTAATTGATCCTAATAGGTTGTCATCTCAGTGTAGAATTCCTAAATAGATTTGTCATTCTGCTTGACACTTCGAATAGTCATCTCTAATTCATAGTGTTTGGCAAAATTGGATGTAAGATACATATTTTGGAGATAATCTCACACTTGTTTGTTGGTCGTATATTTGGAGAAATTCATGCTAATACTTGGCTCCACAGAGTTATAAAACCAAGTAAGGACTTGTGGATTCTCCATCTCCCAAACGGCAACAGATGAATCATATCCCTCAGCCTTAGGGTTTGTAGGTCGGACATTTGAGCCGGTTACATATCCCCATTGATCTTTTCTAAGCGGAAAGTTTTTCATAACATTCGACCAATACCAGTAGGATCCATTTAACCGGATGCTAATAGCAAGCAATTTGTCTTCTGACATGTCGAGGGAGATGACAAAGAAAATAGTGCAGAGCAGAGAATAGATCAGATCCAAAGCAATCGGATTCTCCCAAGCAAAACGAACTTAGCCAACAAAGAACCAGATTTGACAAAAGGGAACTTCAGTGGTCACATGGGCTTCATCGAAGATCGGCGGTGGTCGTCGGAACTTCATCAGAGGTTTTCGATGGTCACCAGTGTTACACATGGTATCCGAGCCACGAAACCTTAGCCACCTCCACGAAACCCTAGCCACCACTAGAAGAAAAACCCTAACCCTAGCCGCCAACCACCAAAAACCCTCGCCGGCCACCGTCCGCCTTCCAGAAACCCTCGTCGACCACCGTTGGTCTTCCAAAAACCCTCTCTGACCACCGTCGACTCTTTCAGAGCCTGTGCCGACCCTCGTCGGCCCTTCCAGGGGTGTCGCCAACCCTCGTCGGCCCCTCCAGGGGTGATGCCAACCACCGTCGGCCCCTCCAGGGGTGATGCCAACCACCGTCGGCCCCCTCCAGGGCCTGCGCCAACTACTGTAGGTCCTTCCTGAGCCTCGCCGACCACTCCCAGACCTCCGACAGGTCCTTTCAGCAGTTCGGCCAGACCTTTCTCTCTCTTTCCCTCACTGCATCATTCAGCTAGTGCATAGGGGTGTAGTTCAATGGTGTCTGATGGTTTGATGATGCTGTGAGGGTCCAGTGTGGTCCTTTTTCATACCTCCGTGTGCATTGAGATTTGTGTTTCGTGGTATTTTTGGTTTCCTTGTTGGTGAACAAGAATGTCAGAGGATTTCGTGACCTTCGAATCCCAAGTTGAAGCTGGACGGCAGCGTACCACAGAGTTGTTCTTGTCATCCACACGGTTGGTTAATCGGCAACTTGATGGCGCCAATGGTTATGTTTTATGGAAAAAAAGCGTTCTTAAGTCTCTTCAAGACATAGAGCTCGATCTCCACCTGTTTGATGACCCTCCATCACGAACATCAACGACTTTTTGGACTTGGACCTGGGATGATACTCGGATATTTAGTCAGTTGCTCAACTCGATGGATCCTTCCGTTCAAGCTTTGGTGGCGAACACTGATACTTTGCGAGAGATGTTAGAATCGATCTATTCATTCACTAATCATCTCTCCTGCCTATATGATGTCATGAAAGATTTCTTTCAATCCTAGCAGTCCGGGAAGCCTTTTCAGGATCATTTTATGCAATTCAAGATTTTGGCTGACAAGTTTAATTGCCTTCTCTCGTTCACTAATCAGCTGTCTCAGTTTCAGCAGCAGAGGCAGCAACTTTTGGTGGTGTGCTTCTTGGCAAGTTTGGACTCCGAGTTTGACTCAGCGCGCTCTCAAATCCTTGCTGGGGCAGACATTCTCACTCTCTTCGAGACATTCCGACGTGAGTCAAGTGGCCCATTGGGATGAGTCTCGTGGTATTGGTACATCCCATATCGAGAATTCTGATCAGTCCGCTTTGGCGGGTTTTCATGGTAGCCAAAACAGTTGAGGCCGCGGTCGTGGTGGCGGTAGCAAGTCTGGTCGTGGAGGAGGTCGTGATGGTGGTCGTGAGACCTGTACGTGCCACTATTGTGGGATCCGGGAACACATTCAAAGTGAATGTTACAAGTTTCATGGGAAGCCCCCACTGGTGGCAAATGCCACATCTGATTTTAGCCAACAGGATTATGTCTAGACAAGCCCTCAGGGGGTGCCCAACTCGACCAGACGACTTGTTGAGATGACTGCCGCAGAGTATGACCAGTATACGTATGGTCAGATTGGACAGAGTACGAGTTCCTCTGAGGTACCAGCGGCTACCTTTGCAGGTAATTCTACTGCATGTGTGGCTACTCCCCACACTTGGGTTATTGATTCTGGCGCTTCTGCTCACATGGCTGGATCATCAGGTTTTCTATCAGATCATAAGCTGACCCTGGTCATGCTGGTGTTTTGGTGGCTAATGGATCCGCCTTAGCCGTTGAGGGTTGTGGTGTTGTGACACCGAATCTTGCCATTTCTTTATACAATGTCTTGCATACTCCTGATAATCCCTTTAACCTATTATCCATTAGTCAGATTGCTACTGATTTGGGTTGCTCAGTGACATTCTTTCCTGATTACTGTATTTTT
>JAULJZ010000003.1:51813-76158 GCA_032270985.1 Heliamphora pulchella | reverse complement strand
GGGGGGGGGGGGCTTTGCACATATGGATTGCCAGTTTATGAGATTGGTTGGGAGGCAGGACAGGCACATATGATGAAACAGGATGCGCACAGTAGGAGTTTTTGAGCTAATTGTTTCTAGGACTAGGGTTCATTCAGGGTTTCCTTAGCAGCGGGGATATACTGGCCTTGAGGTGGCTTTTTGTAGATGCATATAGGAGAGCCACCAACGCTGTGTATATATCTCGCCTTTAGAGGTGGAGGTGAGTCAGATGATCGCGAAAAGAATGAAGGGACTTCTTGTGTGATAGGTGAGTCATAAATATAGTTCCGTTTTTGTTGCAATTTTTCTTCCTCCAGCGACGATGGAAAAATCTTCTTAAATACCTTTGCAGGTTAAAATTTAGGCAACTCTGTTGACCCAATAAAGTTGCCATTTTTTAGTTTATTGACTTTCCTGTTTAGGTTTTTGTTTGCTTATTCCTTTCATTAGCCGGATCCGCAGCGAGAAATGAATAAGACGCCCTTGCAAACGATTAGTGTAATGGACACGGATACGTGATGCTGCTGAATGTGTTGGTTGGTTATTTGAGTTCTGTTGATGCTTTATCCTCCAGACTCTAGTGTAGGCATCGCTCCTAGAGTTGAGTTGAGTTGAGTTGTGGCTAATGGATCCTTCAGTTTGAAGCTCAATAATCATTTGGTTCTTGTTTTTCTATGAGAAGTTTTCTAGAAGGTTTCAAGATGATGTAACAAATGGTAGTTCATTGAGCTCGTTCCGTGTAGATGTTTGGTTGTGAATTGGGTAATTGCAGATACATAATATGGTGTTTGTTGGCAAAAGGTGACAAAAGGAAGAGTAGCATATATTACGGGCCCTTTTTACGAGGTTTCGTTTAAAAATAATGTTGGCCATGGCACCTATACGACATTTTCCCCTTGTGCTGGGTATGAGAAGTAACAAATTGCTTCTGAGCGGGCAGAACGTGTTTTGAAGAATTTGTGTGTATGTTTGGCACATTGGGTTGTGTGATTCCAAGTGAAAAGGCAAGATTATAAGACATCTGGTTGGAGTCAATAAAATCTACACCTAGGTGTAATCAGAATGAGGTGAGGTCCTTGAGCTTGTACCATCCTCGTATGCTAAAGGAAGGAAGTAGTCAGATGTTATTTTCCTTACCATTTACTTGTTATGGATGGATGATCCTCTCAACTGTTGTAGTCGGTTGAGATATGCTAGATGCTATTATGGATGATCCTTTAACTGTTGCAGCCGGAAGCAAATATGGTTAGATCTATGTATGAGAGGATCTAGGTTCTCCCTGCTTTGTTTTGTTTTGCCCATTTTTAAGACCAAAAGAAGAGAAAGAAAAGAAAGAAAAGATATTTAAATTGCGAAATCACCCCGGGCTTAGTTCTTTCCTTTCCCATTACAACTAATCTCACCCTTGCGAAATCACCTCTGCACAGCTCCTATTGTAAAGACATTTTTCTTTTTTTTAAATAAAAAAAAAATTGCTAACTTCATTAAGAGTTGAAGTCATTCTCTATAATCGTAATAGTTAGCACTAATCTATCTTGAATGAGACATCAATCTATATACCATGCTATAATCTGATTCCATTGTGAAATGCTAAATACACGTCTGTTTATTTGATGCCCAAGAAATAACTCTACCTCAGGTAAATATCTAACTAGACGTGGATTTATTATTACTACCATGCTATAAATTCTGATTCTATTATGAAATGTGAAATACATGTCTGTTTCTTTGATGTCCAAGAAATAACTCCACCTCAAGGATACATATCTAACTAAACGTGGACTTATTATCACTTAAGCTAGTAATCGAACTAGAATATAAGTATCCTTCTAGTACAACTGAAAATCTTGAATAAAAGAGTTTTAAACTCATTATGGCCCTATTTGGGTGGTTGGCTTATTGGCTTATTTGCTTATTATCAAATAAGTCAAATTCCATTTAAGTAAGGTCGTTTGGGTGTCTTTTGACTTATTTGCTTATTTGGCTTATAAGCCACTTTGTTTGGCTTATAAGCCAGCTTATTTAGTTTATTTGCTCACTCAAACCAAACTTATTTAGTTTATTTGCTTATTTGTTTATTTTTATTTTTTTGGCTTGTTTGGTTACCTAAATGACGTGACTTATTTTTTGACTTATAAGCCAAATAAGCAGCTATAAGCCAAATTATCCAAACAGGGCTGTTTTTTTAAATACCCAAGAACTCTACCAATAGCTTTCCAGCGCTCTATACTAGGATTACTCGTAAAGGCAGAGAGTTTACATACTACAAATGCTATATCTGGTTTGGTACAATGCATGGCAAATATCATGTTGTCAATTACGCTAGCATACTCGAGTTGCGCTATAACTCTTCCAAAATTGTCATGTAGTTTAGCATTTGAATCCATATGGTGTATTCACTTATTTAATTCCAAGATATTTGAATTTTAGAAGCATTTTCTTAATGTAATAAGACTGACATAGGGCATAACCATCTCTAGGCTTTTTCACCTTAATTCTTAAAATAATATCTACTTCATTAAGATATTTCATCTTAGACATAAAAATAAGACACTTTTTGTTCATAAACATCTTTCATATTAATTCTAAAAATTAGCATGTTATCATCACAAAGACAAATAATGACATCATATTCACTCGTAAATTTTGAATACATACACTTATAAGCACTATTGTGTTTAAAATTGTTAGACAAAATAGCATAATCAAATTTTTCATGCCATTATTTTGATGCATGCTTTAATCCATATAATGACTTAACTAATTTGCAGACTTTCATGTTATTTCCAGGAAGAACATACCCTTCTAGTTGTTTCATATAGATCTACTCATCCAGATTGCCATTTAAAAAGGTTGTTTTATCATCTATTTGATGTACACACAAATCATATATAGACGCAATTGCAAAAAGAACACAGATATATGTAATTCTTGTGATGGGTGCATAGGTATCAAAAAATTCTATGCGATCTTTTTGTCTAAAGCTCTTTGCCACTAACTTTACTTTGAAGGTTTGAATTAACCAATCAGTATTGTATTTCCTTTTACATACCCATTTATAACCTATAAGTTTAGAACTTGGAGGTAGATTCATAAATACCCAAGTATTATTAGATAATATTGAGTTTATCTAGTCATTTACGGTCTCTTTCCAAAAAGCTACATCTATAGAAGATATGACTTTTTCAAAAGTTTGAGTATCATCTTCCATGGACAACACAATAGGTATTTTATTCATAACATTATTTATATCCCCCTCTACAAGGAAAACTATAGCTTAAGATGAAATAAAATCAAGACCTAAGTTATTTTCTTTTCTCACTCTTTGACTCTTTCTATGTTCTATCAGTGAATCCGTAAGAAGAATTCTTTTATTATTGTTAAGAGTAGTACTAAAACTAGAGTTAAATGATTGTGTTTTAGAGGCTTTGGAACACTCTCATAATCAGAGTAGAAATTATTCTAAAAAAAAATCAACAATTCTTGATTCTATTACGATGTTAGTGTTAGGTATTTCGATCTCATCCGTTTTGAGATTGTCTTGGCAAGTCAGTGACAAAATATATATATTTTTAACCCTTGATACTCTGACACTTGCTCTTTTGGAAGATTTGTTTATACATTGCAACATTACAAGAAATTGTGCAAAAAAGTCAAAAATATTGCAACAGTTTCAAGATCGGTCAATTGATTGAGACCGATCGATCAGTCTGTGCAGTTTGTAGAGATATTACAAGGTGTTTTTAATAGATCGATGCATTGCTTGATACGGATCAATACACCGATTGAATGGTGGCCAGATCGATCAATCAGTCTGTTTGCATGACAGCTTTATATTGTTGTTAGGGTTAGAGCAGCCGCAAACTTTTGGCACAGAAACTCTCTCCGGCAATTGTGGGCTTTCAAGAACAAGATTCCTAGAGTTTAGTTTGACTATTTCTTGATGACAAGAGCTTCAAGAAAATTTTCAAGCCTCTCTTCTTATCTTTTCACTAGTTCGGGGTGTCTCTTGGGTAGATTCTCAAGAGTTGAGGTCCATGATGGATTTCGATGGCAGTCAAGTACGGTTTGGTGCATGTGAATTCTGCAAGAGTAAGCTTACATTCGTAGGTTGTGGATTCAATGGTGGTTCGTAAGATCTCTTGTAACCAAAATAATATTCTATAGTTCTTGATTTATCTAGAACTTGATTGGTCCCATGATTTTTACTTGAATTGGGGTTTCTCACGTAAAAATCGTGTGCCTCGTGTGGTTGTGTTTTATTTTTCTCGTGTGGTTGTTCTTTATTTGTTTGCATTGTTTGGTTTGATATATTGATTAGTGCAAATCAATATTAAAATGGGATTTTTCAATTGGTATCAGAGCAGGTTATTTTTTTTAAAAATGTTGATCGGTAGACCTTGATTTGCATTAATGGATTTTCTTAAAGAAGATTTTTTTACCGGTAGACCTTGTCTTCTTAACGGATTCAATTATCCATTTTAGAAAATTAGAATGAGGGTCTTTCTAAAATCGATTGACGAGAGAGTATGATTGTCAATTATCGATGGCTATACGTATCTTAGCATAGTAGTTGACAGAGAGGTTATCCCTAAACCCTTGACTAAATGGGATTGAATAGATTTTGAGCAAGCAGGTTGGAATAGCAAAACCAAGAATGCTATATTTAGTGGAGTCACACAAGAAGAGTTCCGTAGAATTCGCATCTGTGACTTGGCTAAAGAAGCATGCGATATCCTTCAAGTCATTCACGAAGGAACACAGACCATAAAAAAATCTCCAAACTTCAACGTCTAACTCCCAATTCTGAAACTCTTCATATAAAAGATGACGAGAAGTTTGACGATGTTTACATTAAGTTAAATGACATAGTTAATACATCTTTTAACCTTGGAGAAAAGATACCCAACACTAAAGTGGTTTGAAAAATTCTTAAGTCATTACCCGAATGTTTCCAATCAAAAGTGACTGCAATAAAAGAGAGCAAAAACATTGACGCCCTCACTGTTGAAAGTTTAGTTGGAAACCGGCAAACCTATGAGCTAAACTTTTAAAATAACAAAGTTTTTAAAAAAATTGTGGCTTTACATTGGCTCAAGGTATTGCCAGCAATTTTGATGATATTTTGATCCTAACACGATGGCTAGTTTTGTGAAAATATTTATAAATTTTGAAAAAATAAAAAGCCTAACCAGGAGAAAAAATTTCAAAAAAAGAAAATGAGAATGATAAATTCAAGAATATGTCCGAGTTTGATAAAAGGGGTTCAAATTCTCGAACTTTTGGAGTCCAATGTTATAAATGCAATGGGCATGGATATATTGCTAAAGAATGTCTGAATAATTTTAAAAAGAAGCAAAAAGTGTTAACTGTCACTTGGGATGATGAGAGTGAACCTGACTTGAGTAATGAGAATAACAATGATAATGATGATGGCAATGCTATTGCTTCCGTTGCATCTATTTAGGAGGAATCCATTGAGTCTAATAATGAGAATTCCATTAATAATCCATGTAATGAAAATGAAGAGGACTTCTGTAATGCCAAAGAAAGCGATGCTCTTCAGGAAACTTACAACATGCTTTATAGAAAAGAGTTTTATGCTGACCAAATAGAATGTCAAATTGGTCAACAAACTCAAAATAAGTGAAAAAGGAGAAAGAGAAAGTCATGCAAGAGCTCCTCTCAGCTCAAGCTATAGAGAGTCAAACCTTAAAACAAAACTGAACATTATTTGTGTTAACCTTGAAAATTGTAAGCAAGAGAGAGAAAAATTTCAATTGATTAACATTGAACAAATATCCAAAATATCTCATTTAGAAGAGAATCTTAATGTTTGTCTCATGAAAAATGCCGAATTGCTATCTCAGATAACTGATCTTAAAAGTAGATTGAATGGAGCCAATGCTTGGGTTGCTAGGAGATAAAAAACCAGCAATGGGCAGATCTGGACTTAGGTTTGCTGGTGCTTTGTTGAGTAAATCGTCAAAAGCAAAGAAATAGTTGGCCAGCCGACCCAAGCAACAGCTGCACCGATCTTCGTGCAAGCAGAAACAGGTAAAGGGATAAGTGCAAAATGAATAAATGCTGGCTCCTCTGCAAGGTGAATGAAAAAGGGAATAATCAGACCGATAAGACCACCATTCAGCATGGTAAGGTAAGAAAGCCAAAATTCACACTTATTTGTCATCATTGTGGTATTCCTGGCCATATATGTCCTAACTGTAGAAGATTAAGGAGAACTTATGCATCTCGTGATAATTTTGTTCCAACTTGTCATTATTGTGGAGTCAGATGACATATTGAGACATATTGCTTGTAGTTGCATGGTAATTGTAGTTCTTTTCCTAAATATTTTTCTATTCCTTGGAAAGGTAAATTATTTGATCAAATGGATGAACTCACGAATAAAATGACCTATCCCACGTTTAGGAGAACTGCATTCAAAGTTTTGACTGTAAATGAGTCTTCTAAGACATTACCCAAATTGGTATAAGGTTCTTTAGAGTTTTATAAGTTAAAAAAAAAGGCGAGGGATTGGATTAAGTTGTGAGTAACGATTTTTGTGCATGTGGTTTACTTTGTATGAAATCTCTTTGTCTTTTCTTTGAGATTCAGTACACCCCTTGCTTTTTAGACAACTTTATTCATTATATTGTTCTAGAACGTCTTCAAAGATGAGATTATTCTATACACACTTGAACGCTGATAGATGCATGGATCTTCTAAACTTGGGATCAAACCTTTCTATAAGTCTTTCTCACTTTAAATTTTTTTAAGTTTTTACAAAATAACCTCATAGTGGCGACTCACAAGAACCTAAGGATTAAACTCCCTCCTACATATGGTGCTGTATTTCGTTGATATTTGGCTTGAGGAAAGGACTACCTATATGCGTTTATCTTATTTTTTGCAATTAGTGTGAAAGCCACCAATGAAAGATGTGTGGTTGATTGTCTTACAATCGAAAAAAAAATTAAAATGTTTGCAGCTTTTGGTTGAGGGAGAGTTCTTCTATTGGTGATCTGGGTTTAAGCTGGTTTGACTTTGTGTAATCTTAACTTCTAATAAGTGAAAGTGACTTAGTCATATCGATCTCATTTAGGATTTGATCTTGTAGTCTAAAAATTCTCCAAGCAAGCAAGCAAGCGCGCGCACACACCTACACACTGTGTTTTACGTAGAATCTTCTCTGACTATATTTCGCCATATATGAACTAAGAATATCCTGGACTCAATGTTTGTATTTTGTCTCATTGACTGGACTTTATGGTTTCAAACGTGTAAAAACTTGCATGCGTCTTGTACTTACTCTTTAATTTTCTTCCCATCACAAAAATTTTGGTCTTTTTGTGTCTCATGATTTTGTGTGTGTCTTGGTTGGGTTTGTCAATTCGTGACAAAAGGGGGATCAGTGTTGCTAAGGGGAGAGATATGTTGTTAAGGGGGAGAAAATGCATGGGGTGAAAACTATTGAACGAAATTGAAATTGAATTGAATGCTTGAATTGATGAGTTGCATGTTCTTGACTGGATAAATGAAGTTTAGTGGATAAATTGTTAAATGAAAACTATTGAATGAAATTGAAATTGAACTGAATGCTTGAATTTAACTGTTGCATGGAAATACTTGAATTGATGGGTTGCATGCTTTGACTGGATGAATGAAGTTTAGTGGATAAATTGTTGAATGCTTAGAGTTTTGTCACAGAATTGCAAAAGGAGAGATTGTTAGGTATTTCGATCTCATCCATTTTGAGATCATCTTGGCAAGTTAGTCACAAAACATATATATTTTCATCCCTTAATATTCTGACACTTGCTCTTTCAGAAGATTTGTTTATACATTGCAGCATTACAAGAAATTGTGCAGAAAAGCAAAAAATTCTACAACAGCTGCAAGGCCAGTCGATTGATCGGTCGGTTTGTGCAATCTGTGGAGATACTACAAGGTGTTTTTGACAGATCGATGCATCGCTTGATACGGTTCGATACACCGATCAATCGGTGGCAAGACTGATTGATCGGTTTGTTCGCGTGATAGCTTTATATTGTTGCTAGGGATAGAGCAGCTGCAACCTTTTGGCACAAAAACTCTCTCTAGTAGTTGTGGGTTCTCAAGAACAAGATTTCCTAGAGTCTAGTTTGACTATTACTTGATAACAAGTTAGATTCAAGAGCTTCAAGAAGATCATTAAGATTCTCTTTCTTATCTTTTCACTAGTTTGTGGTGTCTCTTGGGTGGATTCTGAAGAGTTGAAGTCCGTGATGGATTTCGATTGCAGTCAAGGACGGTTTGATGCATATGGATTTGGCAAGAGTTGGCTTACATCCATAGATTGTGGATTCAATGGTGATTTGAAAGATCTCTTGTAACCAAAACAATATTCTATAGTACTTGATTTATTTGGACCTGGATTGGTCTCGTGATTTTTAACTAAGTTGGGGTTTTCCACGTAAAAATTGTGTGCCTTGTGTGGTTGTGTTTTACTTTTTTCGTGTGATTGTTCTCTATTTTTTTGCGTTGTTTGTTTGATATATCGATTAATGCAAATCAATCTTTAAATTGGACTTTCCAGTTAGAATTCAAATTTAACAGTCTATATGCCTTAGAATTTTCTGCATAACCTATAAAAACACTTCTGATTCCTCTTGGTTCTAATCTAGTTCTTTTCGGATCAATAACTCTATAAAAAGCTAGACACTTTGAGATATTCTAGATTGAGTTTTTGACAATTCCATTATATGGGGACACGTGTATTTTTTGGGCTAGTATTCTATAATGCACATGACATGCCGCGAGAATTGCTTCTCCCCAAATATTATAAGGCAATTATGTCTTTAAAACATTAGCCACGTCTACGGGTGCTATTTTTTCTTTAAGCTAAATCATTTTGTTGAGGAGTGTAAAGTGGAGTCATTTGGCGTACAATTCTATGTTCTTCACAAAAAGTAAAAAATTCTTTAGAAAAATATTCTCCATCTCTATTAGTTCTAATAATTTTTATTTTATTTTCTTTTTAATTTTTTACTTCTGATTTAAAGCGCTTAAATATATCGAAAGCCACATCTTTGGTTGTCATTAAATGCACATGCGCGTATTTAGAAAAGTCATCTATAAAGGTGATAAAATATGTTTACCACTTCTTGTCAAGACACTATTTAATTTACAAATATCAAAATGAATAAGTTTTGAGAGCTCTGAATCTCTTTATGCTTTCGGGAATGGTTTCTTTGCTATTTTGGCTTGAAAACAAATTCACACCTTGAATGATTATTATGTTTATAAGAAGTTAAACTATTTTTTGACATGTAACTCAAATATTTATAATTTAAATGTACTAAACGATCATGCCATAAAGAAAAAAAATCAACAACATAAGAATAATAAAAGGAAGATGTATTTTTAGTACTTAGTTTGGACATCCCATCACAAAAATATCTCATCCCAAAAAGACACTATTCTTTGACAAGATTAACCTATTAGCTTTCAGAATGGTTTTAATTCTTTTTTGACACAACCAATTTACAGATAAAAGATTTTTTTTAATTTTTAGAATATAAGAAACATTTTTCAGAACAGGTTTCTTTCCCAAAGTGAATTGAAACTCTATATTTCTTTTCCCATAACTTTGGTAACATTATTGTTTTCTATTAACACTTCTTGGCCATTTGTTGTATCTACATAGTTTTTGAACTGTGCCTTTTTGTTGCATACATGTACGGTTGCGCCAGAGTCAAACTACTAATTAAAATAGTTAGTCGCAGCCGCCGTATGCAGTTCGGTACGCATCCCAATTCACAAATCAGACACAATAGCAATAATTTCTTCAACCATATTTGTAGTATTAGAATTAGTGCCATTCTCATTCTTCTGTTTTTTCAAAAATTTGCATTCGCGAATGTAGTGGCCTTGTTTGCCACAATTGAAGCATGACCTATTCTTCTTATCTTTGCTCGGATCTATAAAATTACTTCTTTTCAAATCTTTTCCTTCTTAATCACTTAGAGATAATTTCTATTTCATACTAGTTCCGCTATCAACATTGTTAACATTTACTTTAGAACTAATATGTGAACCATCTCAAATTCAACTTTGTTCCTTAATTCACAAATGTTTATGTAGTCGCTTTAAAGTAAGATCTTCTATCATATGAAGAAGTTCTTTCTATAATCATTCCAACTGGGTAAAAATATCGCAATAATAGCATCCACTTGGAACAATTAGAAATTTTAATGTTGAGATCATAGAGTTTATTAACCAAGACTTGTAATTCATGCACTATAACTGAAACATTATCCATCATTCGAAATTCAAACTTTAGAATCATAAATTTATCCATACCTGATTTTTCTATTTTGTACTTTGCTTCCAGTGCATTTCAGATTTTTTTCTGCTACTTTAACAATGTGAAAAGCTCATGCAATTGATCTGACAGGTTATGTTGTCACACCCACAACAACCACACCAAAGCAGAAACATAATACCTAACCCGATGTTTCACTCTCAAATAAATGACATATATGCATTTAAATATAACTGCCAACAGGCTTACACTACATGGTCCAAAAAGAAACAAAAGAAGACTACATATCTTTTGCCCCACCGACTCCTCCAGATCAACCAGCGTGATTGTAAGCATCGGAAAAACATTTGCAAATCCCACGCTGTGAGCAAAAACTCAGCAGAAACTAGACAAACATGAAATAAAATCTAAACATGCTAATGCGAAAGAATATCGATATTTTGACTCACCCGAACCCAAAAGATTTGATATATAATTATATATAATGCTTCACATGCAAACATCGACTCTCACGAGCCCTGACTCTCATGAGCCCCACAGGCCACATATGTATGTATCGACTCTCACGAGCCCCGAAAACAATTTGAAAATGATTTTACATCTCGACTCACACGAGCCTTGAAAATGGTTTGAAAACGGTTTTATGTCTCGACTCACACGAGCCTTAAAACAAACTCCATAACGCTAAATAGTTTATCAAAACATAACAACTCATCAACATTAACGGTTTCACACAAACCATGATAATTTACACGCAATTTATGTAATGCATCTTCACGGGCATTCTCCGTAGGACTAATATCCGCCCCTCATTATGCATCTTTACGAGCTTTCACCGAAGGACCAATATTCGCCCCATCTAATGCATTATTAGCTAGAGCTAACCTGTGCAACACACGCAACCCAACTCATGCAATACATGCCACCTATGCAACCTATGCAACCCATGCAACTCATGCGACTCATGCAACCCATGAAATACCAGCAGCCTCCAGACCACATCTCATAAACAAATAATCACATTCTAGGAAACCGTGGGCCCTTCGAACTCACCCCGATCTTTAAACTATTCTTCTCACACAAAAAGAAAAAGGGTCGACACAAACAGCAAAAGTGTTAACACAAACAGCAAAAGTGTTAACACAAACAGAAAAAGTACTAACACAAACAGAAAAGGTGTCGACATAAATAGCAAAAGTGTCAACATAAAAAGAAAAATTTTTAGAATAACAAATCAGTCAGTTGGACTGCGGTGGAAACCAAACCCTAGCGACGAAAACAACTTCTCAGCCCCAAATTAAACCAGTCAAATACTCCTTTTGCAGCCTATAAACATACACAAGCCCAAAACAACAAGAAAACATCGAAAAGAAAGCTTTAAACCTCTTTTTATTCGACTAAAAACACCAAAAAATGATTTAGGAACAAAACCCAAACCTTTGAAACGTAAATCAACTTTTCATGCATTTTTAAATAGTAAAAACACATATAATTTCACGTAGCACCCCTTTAAGACATAAGAGTCTAGGATCCTACCTCACTGAGTCAAAAACTCAAAATCTCGAACCACGTGAAAAAAAATAAATTTTGTTAGAACGAAATTCCGTTCGGATGAACGCATAGCCCTCGGTGTAGATAGCAAGAATCTGCTACTCGATCGCCAAAAGCCAAGCCCCGGGCCCCCCAAAAACTTGAGAGAAGGCAGAGGTTTTGTTTGAAAAAAAAAAAAAACTTGGCCTGCAAGTTTTGAAAATATCTCCAACAAAATATCTAAGGCTAGATATTTATAGGCTCGCGAAAATGTCTTTTTTTAAAAAAAAATAATCCCCGCACCACAACGTCCAACGGCTCTGGGATCCAACTCAGTATGCATTTCTAAGCCCAAACATGCATAAAAACACATATAAACATGTAAATATAAAAACGATAAATAACGCGTCGAAAAACACCGTAAAAAAAAAAAAACGAGTCAGGGTCTCACAACTCTACCCCCCCTTGAAGGAATTTCGTTCTTGAAATTCAACACGAGGTTAAAAGAAAACAATATTGTTGATCGCAATCGACACAGGCACGAGAGGTGGTCAACCCAACCATTCCTAGGATATGGTCAAACGTGGTCATGTACTCTAAACAACGGCCAACTACCTCAAGACACAAGATCTACCAACTCGTCCCAACATCACATCCTCACCAACCGATGTCCCTACCCCCAGCACACAACCCACGGAGTCCATCACCAACCCCACAACAGATGAAAGGAAGAAACACGTTGCTCCCGTATTAATAAGAACACTGGCCCTAAAATCTGCTTACTCAAAAAGTACCTCTGCTCGTTGGAGGAATAACCGCATCATTGGGCACAATCGGTGCCTTGGAAGAACTAGGACCTGTAAGGGTATACACTCTGCCTTGTGTCATTTTGATCTGTCCACCAAAGCCCGACACTGTCGGCTGTCGTACTGACTGTGCTGAAGCAGCCCCATCTGTAACTCGGGAGGTCTGAACTACGGGCTGCTGTTGCCGATAAACCTGTCGATCCTGCATGGGCAAAACAACTGGTGTACCCGCCGGGCTTGGCACACTACCTCCCTGAGGATAGTTCCTGCGAATATGCCTTGACTGGCCACATCCAAAACAAATCGGCGGCTCCATCCCCTGCAACAGTACTGGTACTGAACCCTAGGTCTGCCTTGGCTGTGGATCCTAGGACGGCCTTGGTTGTAGGCAATCTATCACGCAATGCCCAGGTTGTCCACATCGATAACAACTAAACTCCCTTCGCTCTGGCCTCCCAAACGATGCCACTGATGGTGCTAGTACAGAGAATTGCTGTTGTGATCCTGATGGATAGAAACTAGGGCCAGAGAACCTTTTCCTTTTGTTGGAGTGCCCACCTAATTGCGCTTTTGTTGCACCCTGTGGTGCCTTGACCTCTCTGTGTCCACGAGTCTCACTAAAAGTGTTCTCGATCATTGCTACTGACTCCACCAGCTCTGTGAAAACACGTAGCCTCATCCCTGCCACTCGCTCCCTAATCGCAGGCCTCAAACCTCTCTCGAACTTCCTCGAATGTAGCTCGTCTGTGGCCACCAACTCCGGTGCAAAACAAGACAAATTAGTAAACCTGGCCTCGTACTGCACAATACTCATCGTCCCTTGCGTGAGAGCATTGAACTCCTCTCTATACAAGTCCCTTGAAGAAGCCAAGAAGTATTTCTCTAGAAAAATCCCCATGAAAGCTGCCCAAGTGCCCTCCACGGTATTCTGGGCGTATTTTCACCACTCATGAGCATCTCCTCTCAGCTGAAAAGCGGCAAAAGAAACCCGCAAGTCATCCTTAACTATCTGTAGTGTATCAAGGATCTGGGTCACCAGCTACAACCACTCTATAGCTACCGTGGGGTCAAGATCCCCAGCAAAGGTAGGAAGGTCAAGATGCTTGAACTTTCGCATCGCCACAGTCGCCCTTGGCTCGGGTCTCTCTCTCTCCCCCTGGCAGACTCAGCTAGCTAACGGATGGAGCCTACCATCTCACGCAGTAGCTCTAACACATCAACATGTCATTGGGGAGCATTTGCATCCCCAGCTTTAGGGATTGGCATATCCCCTTGGCCTAAACCACGGCCACGGCCTCGACCACAGCCTCGCCCTCTCCGCGCAGACATTACGTCTATACGAAAGCAACATAAAGCATAAGATGCAGCACATCGCACTAACATAAGCATGAACCACATAAGCTTTCATGCATCATGTTATCACTTAACATAAAACACATAATCACGCTAGCACTTAGCCATATACGTTCATACTAAACAAACCTCACATACCGAGGAGAACTGACAAGTGTGACGCGTCAATTCGGGTAACCTACTTAGATTCCTTATCAGAAAATACATCGGTCAAATGCATTTCTAACTCGACTTCTAAGTTTGTTAATCTAAAATGCCCAAAGGTAAGACTAATCAATCTTAAGGTTCGACCCCCATGCTCACATATACACATCATTCACATATTCAAGAAATGATCGTACTCATGTTAACAAAACCACCAAACAAATACAATCAAACTCATGCAATCAACCTCACAAGGTGATGCACCCTCGTCCTACGGCTCTTAGGTATTCGAATCCAGAGCTCTGATACCATTCTGTCACGCCCCTCAACCAGGGTCACGTGAAACGCCCACAATAATCACACCAAAGTTGAAACATAACACCCAACCCAATGTTTCACTCTTAAATAAAGGACATACATGCATTTAAATATAATTGCCAACAGGCTTACACTACATGGTCCAAAAAGAAACAAAAGAATACTACAGATCTTCTGCCCCACCGGCTCCTCCAGATCAACCAGCTTGATCATAAGCACCTGAAAAATATTTATAAATCCCACACCGTGAGCCAAAACTCAGCAGAAACTAGACAAATATGAAATAAAAGCTAAACATGCTAATGAGAAATAATATGAATATTTCAACTCACCCGAGCCCAAAAGATTTGATATATAAATATATATAATGCTTTACATGCAAACATCGACTCTCATGAGCCCTGACTCTTATGAGCCCCACACGCCACATATGTATGTATCGACTCTCACGAGCCCCGAAAACAGTTTGAAAATGGTTTTACATCTCGACTCACACGAGCCTTAAAAATGGTTTGAAAACGGTTTTATGTCTCAACTCACACGAGCCTTAAAACAAACTCCATAACGCTAAACAATTTATCAAAACATAACAACTCATCAACATTAACGGTTTCACACAAACCATGATAATTTACACGCAATTCATGTAATGCATCTTCACGGGCTTTTATTGTAGGACCAATATTTGCCCCTCATTATGCATCTTTATGGGCTTTCACCGAATGACCAATATCCACCCCATCTAATGCATTGTTGGCCAGAGCTAACCTGTGCAACACACGCAACCCAACTCACGCAACGCATGCCACCCATGCAACTCACGCGACTTATGCAACCCACGAAACACCAGCAGCCTCCGGACCACATCTCATAAACAAATATCACATTCTAGGAAACCACGGCCCCTTGGAACTTATCCCGATCTTTAAACTCTTCTTCTCACACAAAAAGAAAAATGGTCGACACAAACAGCAAAAGTGTCGACACAAACATCAACAGTGTAGTCAACACAAACAGGAAGAAAATGGGTCGACACCAATCGAACAAGTGTCGACATAAACAGCAAAAGTGTCGACACAAAAAGAAAACCTTTCAGAATAACAAATCAGTCGGCTGGACGGCGGCGAAAAGCAAACCCTAGTGATGAAAACAGCTTCTCAGCCCCAAATTAAAATAGTCAAATACCGCTTTTGCAACCCACAGACATTCAAAAGCCCAAAACAACAAGGGAATACCGAAAAAAAGCCTCAAACACCTTTTTATCCGATCAAAAACACCCAAAAATGATTTAGGAACAAAACTCGAAGCTTTGAAACGTAAATCAACTTTTCATGCATTTTTAAATGGTAAAAACACGTATAATTTTATGTAACACCCCTTTAAAACATAAGAGTCTAGGATCCTATCTCATTGAGTTAAAAACTTGAAGCCTCGAACCATGTGAAAAAAAATAAACTTCATCAAAATGAAATTCTGTCCGGATGAACGCATAGCGCTCGGTGTAGATAGTAAGGATCCGTTACTCGATTGCCAAAAACTAAGCCCCAGGCCCCTCGAAAACTAGAGAGAAGGCAAAGGTTTTGTTTGAAAAAAAAAAAGAAACTTAGCTTGTAAGTTTTGAAAATATCTCCAATAAAATATCTAAGGCTAGATATTTATAGGCTCACGAAATATCTTTTTTTAAAAAAAAAAAAAAACGCACCACAACGCTCAATAGCCCCGGGATCCAACTCAACATGCATTTCAAAGCCAGAACATACATAAAAATACTTATAAACATGCAATTATAAAAACGATAAACAATGCATCAAAAAACACCACAAAAATGAAAACGAGTCAGGGTCTCACATATGTTCTCTGCAAACCAATTTGTTCTCCTCTCATTTATTTCTTTTTGCCTTTTTTTCTCCTTAGTATATGTAGGTGCTGGTTTCAAAAGCGGTTGAAAATTCGGATTCAGAACATAAAAAATCTTCAATACAATAAGTAAGAATTTCATCTTATCCTACCAGCGAGTGAAATTGGTTCCATCAAACCTGTCCAACTTCACGAAATCTTAATTCATAACTTAAAAATTAGAACCTCCTTCCATTGTAATATTGTCATAAAATTGTTAGGAAAATAGGATAATAGGATAATAGAAGGATAAACAGAAAGTATTATAAGGCTTTGAGGTTGAAAAGAATCATTTTTTAAGACAATATTTGCCTCCGCTTAAATAGAACTTGCTACAGGATTTTTAGTAAATTGTCTTCAGCGTACAACAAAATCTTTGAATTCTACTACAGATAGCAATTCTAGAGATATTACAGAATTTCTCTATAAAATTGATATGATTTGCGAGGATAAAATGAAACGAAGAATTGTTTTTAACTTGTAATAGACACTTTAAAGGGTTGCATCATTTTAATAGTGGCGGTTTAGTATGAACAGTCTGTTGGTAATATTTGTTTAAAATTTAAATAATTTTTTAGTAGGTAAAAGGGTAAAGATAAGGTTCTTCTCACCCATTCTAAGTAATGTGTAACACTATTAATCGCAATCGTACATGCAATTGTGTCATTAAAGTGCCAACAATACGCCACTTTGCGCCTTTAGCTTGCACATGTGCGCTCTAATGGCTGTAGCACACAGGATTCGTTTTCTTTTTTCATCATTTAAATACAATTTTTAAAAGGAGATTTCATTTATAGGTTCAAAAAAATAAGTTTTAACTCGCAAGATCCATTAACAAAAAATTTAAAGTCTAAAGTCCAATTGCGTGATTTCTCCCGAAAATACCCTACAAAGAAATAAATTTATCTGTTTACATATTTATGCTTAATAGATAAATTTATCTGTATGTATGTCAACACAAATAATGCAAACAAATTAATTTATCTGTGTCCTTTATACGTACTTTTATTAAGACAGATAAATTTATTTGTATTCTTTACACGTTCTTTCAATAAAAGATAAATAAATTTATCTGTATTCTTTATACATGTTTTAAAAAGATAGCCACTTTTTAATTATTGTATAATAAATTTACTAACTAATTGCCACATCTTTAACTACTTTTCAATTTTTAAAAATAATTGAACACCTGTGATATATATATATATATATATATACATATATATATATATAAATTATCACAGACTATTTATCACAGAATGATTCTTGGACTGGTTTCTGTGATAATGTGATTGCCCGGCAGGCAGCAACCCACCTGACTGGAACCCTTATTATCCAGCATTTGCTTTTGATTCGGCCGTGTTCAAATTTGAACATTCTTAGGTGAATTTATATACAACAAACAGATAGTTTTAATTTATAGTTTCTTTTTTCAATTTCTGTTTTAAGATTCGGTAAGAACAGAGTAGGGGGATGACAATTTCAATAGTGCGTTCATGGACAGTAAGGGTAGACAGTGGGCTGGGGCACACAGTGGGGGTGAAAGTGAGACGCACAATAGCAACCTTGCGGTATTTGTAAGGATGTTCAGAGTTCGACTTGGTTTGATTTTAAGTTAAAATTGGAATCAAACTATTTTGAACAGTTCTAAAAATTTAAAAACCAAATTTGAATAATGAGTACCATAGAACTGAACCAAGCCAATCAAAAAGGGTTCGTTCCAATTTGGATGATATTTAGATGCATACAATTCAAATTTAATACCGGAAAAAAATGGGTAATTTTTTCTTAGCGAATAAGCTTCAACTTGGAGCCTAAATATGGATGAAAAATTACATCCAAACCAGGCAAAACAAAATAACCAAGTCCTCATATCCACAAGGAAATTAAAATACTGACTTATCCGAATAATCAAGAATAATAATACAAATCAATGCACATCTTGCGCAAAATATACCAAACTTACACCAACCTCAACCTTCACTGTAATATTAACAACAAACAACGTTTTTTTTTTCTTTTTTGGTAAGTACAAAAAACAATAAACAGTGGTTTACAACATGATCCCTCATACATTTATGAAGGGCAAAAAATAAAGAAAAAATGAAGCTGTTCTTTATACACTTATCAAACAGCTGGTTCTCATCTTCTCTGGTGTTTCAATAAAAAAAACATCAAAAATAAAATAAGAAAAATACTCACAAGGAACACACTCGACAATTTTAAGGCAAACAAGCTGATTCCTCTCTTCTTTTTTTCCTTTTTTTTTTCATTTCGATGTCCTAAAAAGTTGGCTTCCAAGGGTGACAACGGGGGTTCCTTCCCCCATGATTGTTGTCAAGTTCATCTCTTTCTCAAGTATCCGATCCAATTCCATTACAACATAGCTCATGGCAGGTCGTCTCTCACTAGATGGGTCCACGCAACGGACAATCAACTGGATGTACTCTTCCATGCCTTCTGCTGTGAAGCTATTTCCCAGTCGTTGATCAATGATGGTAGAGATCTTGCCATAGTCCTGATAATTTTGCACCTTCAAACGAGAAAAACAACACATGAGATACGCCTGCTACCGTCTACTATTAGAGTTGAAACTTAAAAGGCATATATTGTGTTCATGCGATGCAACAAAATAGGATCCATTTCGAAAACCAATAATATATATACACATACAAATATAGAGAAAGAGAGCATTTCTGCGTTGAGTTTTTAAAAGCTCCACACCTTTTGTCATTACATGTGTAATAGTATGCATATAATTAACTAACAAGTTAACAAAGACCCACGACATACCAGAAGGAACTACACTAGCATGGTGTATATCAGCATCTAACTTGTATGTTTTAAACAAATTAAGTTGAGAAATTGTATGCTTTAAAGCATCTAACTTGGTAAATATCAGATCAGCACTACATTAGCATGGTGTGAGAGCTGTTGGATACCCATTCAACCAGGTTTTGATTAAAATCTGAAGATAGCATTTCCATTACTTCACGCCCGCTTAATAACTCCAGAAGGAATACCCCGAAACTGTATACGTCACTTTTCTCAGAAAATCGTCTGAACTCCCTCACCCTACATAAGGGAACAAGATTTGAGTTATATATAAAAAAAAGGAAACAGAATACAAATGCATGTAAGACAAATAATTTATATGAATTAAGTTTTCTGAGAGTAGTACTCGGGGGCAAGGAACATCTCATCGGCTACCATTTGAGAAGATGGACCCGCAATGTCAACTCTTCCAAGGAAATTGCGGAGTCCCGCATCGGCAACCTTAGCTATGAAATTTTCATCTACAAGAACATTTGCTGTTTTGAAATCCTTATGTAACAAACGGGGACTTAAGGAGTGGAGATGAGCCAAACCTGCATGTTACAGAAATGAATCAGGCAGTATTAACTCAGGAGCAATGCTCTGAGACATATTAAATATAGAGGGAAAAAGTCCATAGTACATGGAAGTCTTACACAACTTACTAAAGAATTTTGTGGACCGAGATGGATATTTGCATATTTTATCTATAGAGAAGGAAAACTAATACCAGGAAAGCCATTAATGCTCACTGATTTTGCAGAGGATCACCTTTAGCAGCCCCTATAGCTATTGAAAGCCTGTGCTTGAATTCTAGCTTCTCCTGTGAAACCTGATCAGCTCCTGCAAAGAGAACATAACAAAACTTCAATAGCAATTAATAAGAATAAAACATAAGAAATGCAAGTTTTTTTCCAAAGACAATGCACGTAAATTTTCCCTACAGAGACAGCAGGGTGTACATAATGATTCAGTGTCATAATGAAAGATATCATGGTGAAAAGCGACAATAAACATGAGCCCGTTTGTTTTCACCAACATTCATCATTACTCTGTGATTGCAAAAGAAAAAGACAGAAATGGGTAAGGCATTACCATACAAGTGAATGGAAACACTTCCGTTAGGTATATACTCATAAACAAGGATCTGTTGATCATTTTCCTGGCAGTAACCTAAGAGGGTCACAAGATTTCTGTGATGAATGGATGAGAGATATCGTACCTGACAGGAGATTAAGTACAAGATTATCAGATTAAAGAAAATTTAATAGGAAAAAGAAAAACAATGGAAATGTAAATAGAAGAAGATATATTTGACAAACAATTGTACTTATTAGTCTCCATATCCACTATAGAAACTTTTAAAGTGATCTTTTAGTTACAAGAGAGATTAAGTATTTAAGTGAGAAAGCTATTTCCTAAAATAATTGAGTGCATAAGAAGAAATAATAATAATAAGTAAGAAAATTCCTTGATTTAATTTCAAAAGCAAAAGGTTTCAGATTTAATTCCTTAAGTCACTGCTAGGTCTGTTGTAAATCTAAAGTAAATGGTACTTGGTCGTAGGAGTTTTTGACAAGAGTTGAACTAACCGGGAAAGAGGAGGGAAAAAAGAAAAAAAGGAAGGAGAAGGCGGTAGTTGAGTTTTAAAATCAATATGACATAATTCACTTTACAGTGAGAGGAATTGAACATGTGAAAATCTAGTGGATGCTGTGGCTCGTCACAGAGGGACAAAACAAGGCTCTGGTAAGGAACTAAAGTGGAGAGTGAATTAAGATGAACTTCAAGTCATTCTTGAAAATATGCAAAACTAAGAGCTTGAACTCTTTTGTGTGGCCGATCAATTTCAAACTTAAAAGCTATGTTACATGGACTCCACTACGAGTGTCGGGTGCCGGTGTGTTTAGGGATTGATTAGATGAAACCTTTAAATTAAGGATATGCCACTCGGGAAAAGTATCCACAAATTAGATACGGGTGATTAGAATATAGTGAATGAAGAAATGAGTCGAAGAGCAATCCACAAAGCAATCAATCCACAGTGCAATGCTTTAGCTTCTTCAAGTATTTATTGACTTATACATACTAATTTCTCACATCAAGCATTTGTTTCCATCTTCAACGGCTTTGTTGCACATAATAACTATAAGCTACATATTTGGTTTAATGTATCGTCTTCACTCTTCACTATTCTCTTATGGTGGAGATCTCAACCGTGTTTGATAAAAAGTAGCTGCATGAGACATATCCCATACCGTATCTGTGTCGGGCATGTTGACATGGATACTCTACCAAAACTAGTGAGTCCATGTAACATAACTTAAAAGGAAAAATATAAACACTGTTGAACAAAGTAGCAAAGACACAAACGTGCTAACAATGACACAGACACATTGACATTAAAACTTTCACAAATTACAGGACACAACATGCTAGGGACACATTCAAAATATATCACTTTATACATTTATATTATTATATATATAAATATATTGTAAATGAAATTATAAGGAGAAAGGATAAAAAGAAGAGGGGGAAACTCTACTAGTGCAGAGGCATCTACACTCGGGATCATATTCTCATTCTCAAGATTCAAAGGATCACAAGGCTCTTGCCCCTGTAAGGCATCAACACTTACAAGGACCATAAAGAGCGAAGAACTCATCAGACAGCAAACTACAATTGCATTTCATAAAAAAAAAAATAAATAAATAAAACATACATCATTTCACAAATTTTTTCCAAACAATCCAGACATTATCGATGACAAATATTTTCTAATACAATATTCCTGAAATTTCAAATTTATTATGTATTTCATCTTTGTCTAAGTGATGGATGCCTCTCATTTTTCCAACAGAGTACAATTATAAAATAATAATATAATAATCAGACACGTTTGGATAAGTGTTCGACACATCACGGGGAGTGTTAGATGTGTGTCAGTGTTTGACACAGACACACCACCATCTTAGAGTGTTCTGTGCTGGTTAGATGCAGGAGGAGTCTTGAATCCTAAACACAAACATATCAAGTATAAACAGGAAAGTGTTCATCACCTCTTCAATAAATTCTTGACTAGGTGCAGCAGCACGCTTTTTTATGGCTACAAGCATCCCATCATTTAGCCAACCTTTATACACCTCCCCAAATTTTCCTTCTCCAATCAAATTTTTGTCGCTAAAACTTTTTGTAGCCAATGACAATTCTTCCATCTCAAAACGCCTTGCTTCTCGCAAGGTCAGCTGAACTCCAACAGGTCTTCCCGCTGCAGGTTACCAGAATAGATCATGGACTGACATCTATCCATTTTAGTGGTTCAGAAATCTGAAAATACACAACATAAATTTACCTTGAACTGATGGATCAGAAGATCCCGTCTCAGAAGTTCTTGAAGCACTTCTATTATAAAAGAGGCAAAACCAGATAACTATAACCACAATCCCCACCAATGCCACTGCTCCTGCAGCACCTCCCAATATTGCTGCAAGAGTAGTTGACATTTGGTTCGGGAGCCACTTCAGCTACAGAGTTTAGTATTTGGATATGAATTATTGCACATGGAACCTGAAATAAAAAGGATATATAAGCTGTAATGTAGCAAAAAGCAGCTTCACCTGAACAGCAAGTGACAAATCACTTATTTATACTGTCACTATGAAATAAAACAACAAGCGGAAAAGCCTTTCTTGTCTTCTCTTTAGTAAACTAAACAGCATGCAAACGAATCATATTAACGAGATATGTCATCAATTCATCATAAACAGAATTTTGCAACAAGGGATAAACACTACAATAGGAATCCTTCAGAAACTTAATACAAATAACCACTCTGGTCTATGGAATGCCTAGAAAGCAAAGCACTGACAGCAACAAAACTACCATTTTGACATAAAACTGCTCAATCTGGAGTCTGGAACATAGAAAGCAGCAAAATGCACATGTTAATAATTTTGACCACAGGAAATATAAAATGGCTATTGTCTATTGTCTTTTGTCGCATCAATGAGGTGGATGGAAAATAAGGCAAGCAAATGTAATCTATTAAGTTTTATTTCCATACGAAACAAGAAGAGCATTAAACTCAAATTACACGCATGCACAGAAAAGAGACAGCATTCTGAGAAAGCTTATTTATACATATATAGTCCGAAATTCCAAAACCTGTATCGGGTAGCAAGATCTCTAAGAACCGGAGCTTCATTTGCCGATGAGAATTACAGCGAGAGTCCAGAACCCGATAGAACAAAATCTGAGAACAAAATTCAACCCCATTCCCACATTGAAAGTCATGGGCTCTATGAAAAGAAGAAATCAATGTTGTAATGTCAGCCCAAAGCAATGCATAAGGATTGAAATCCTCAATAGGCAAATTTAAGAAATTAAACAATAGCGAAATTATGAAATCGAAACACAGGAACAGGTGCGCCTCGCCTTTGTGATGGCGTTACTTGAAGTAATCAATCATCAAAGAGGCATTGAGGGAGAAGCACCTCTGGGCGTTGTGGAGTTCATTGGGAATATAGTTTAATTGAGGTTGAGGTTGAGGTTGAGGTTGAGGTTGAGGTTGAAATCGAAATGGTTTCTGTGCATCACCATCGTGGTCGTCGTCGTCGTTTGGATACAGACAAATGCAGTCGACAGAAAGTGACGTTGCGCCGACACACGATCAGGGTTTATTGGTCCTCCAACCACCCAAAACTCAAAACCATTTGAAATGAAATGAAATAAAATAATTGAATAAATAATCTCACTTCAATCCTGTGGATGTCTGGAAGAGAAAACCCACAACAGAAGTAGAGAACGAAGAAGGAGATTATATATCGGGAAGGAAGATATATATATAAAAGGATAACAGAGAATTTCGATAGAGGATAGTAGTTTGGAGAGAGAGAGAGAGAGAGAGAGAGAGAGAGGAGAAAAGGTATTTTAATTTTTTTTTAATGGTTCGAGTTTGGGCTGTAAAGCAGTAACAGCGGGTTGTCTGCTACTGCACTTGGAGAGTTCTGTGTTGTTGCACTGTCCTGTCCAGGGTATCTTGGTTGTTACAGATTCACGCTACAACACATACAAACACACACACACACACACACACACACATAGATATATATACACACACACGCTACAGAGAGAGAAAGAGAGCGCTTGCACAGC
>JAULJZ010000003.1:16726-40692 GCA_032270985.1 Heliamphora pulchella | reverse complement strand
ATCTCACCCCACAGGCTAGTCAACTCAGCGTAATACTGAGCCAATGAGTGGTCTCTCTATTCTAACCCACGGAGTTTCTTCCTCAACTCATACAACTGGGAATCATTGCCAGTCTGTGAATAAGTCTGAGCAGCAGCGGACCAAATCTGGTGTGCAGTATCCAGAAGTAAGAAACTGCAACTAATAGAGGGCTGCATAGAGTGTAACAACCAGGACATAATAAGGGCATTTTTCTCTATCCAGCGTGTGCGAGAAGAACCAATGACAGTAGGCTGTTTGGTTTCACCAGTGATATACCAAGACATACCGCGAGCGGCGATGGCTAAACTGCAGGAACGCGACCAAATTAAATAATTACTACCATCCAGCTTGACAGGACTAATCTAAAGGGACGGATTATCAGTAGAAGTCCCTGAATGAGTCAATCCAATGTCTTCATGACTACCAGAAGGCTTTCCTGTATCAGATATGGCGGTGGGAATCCAAAAACAAGCAGACCGAAACGGATGGGAGAAATGGACTAAAACAGATGCAAATCAAGTATACTTGACCCAGCAGAGTATCAATAAGATTCAGAATATCATACCAATCGCAACAAAGCCAAACAAAAAGAGCCTAAGATACGGCTGGAAACTTGAATTAAACATCCAAGAACTTGAATCAATATTGGTGAACCCTTACAGAACCGAAAGCATCTGAAATCGACTGAAACAAAGCAGGGAAGGCAAGAAAGCCGCGAAAACAGTCGCGACGTCGACAAAAAAGTCCAATCCGAGCTTGAAATCAACTCCGAACATCAAATAAGGTTGATTCGACCCTCATAAACTCCTAGTCAGCACTCATAAAGGAGGAACAGACCATCAATTGAAGGAAAACGACAGCGCAATTATGATTTGCATGAACAAACCCTAGCGGCGCCGAAAATTGGAAAATTTGGGAAAAAACATGAAATAATTATGAAAAAAATTGGGAAAAATCACAAATCAAGTTTTTGGACCCAGACGATCATCATGGAAGTTTTTTTTTTCGATATTTTTTTTTTTGAAATCAGACGATTGAGAGGAAACAAAAAACAAAAAAGGAAGAAGGATTGCTAAGAAGTTTACGTAGGATCGAGCTCTGATACCATATTAGAATTATTGATAAGTGTGAGAAAGAAAAGGAGGAAGAGAGAGAATGAGAAGAACACTGAATGAGAGCACGAAACTTAGGGTTTCCACCCTATTCCTTGTTATTTACAATAAGATCAAGAAAATACTAAAAGTACAATAATACCCTTAACTTAACAGTATCATTATTCTGAACCGTGTTCATCATTGCAAGCGAAAAGGAAATCAGAAGGTGGTTCCGAAAAACAAAAGTCCGCCAAGATGGACACCGTGCTCGATGCATGGGTCGAGAATTTTTTCAGGACAACGAACGCTCTAAGTCTAAAGGATGAATCTTACATCAAACGCCAATATATTACGAGATTAAATAACTTTAGGGCATACTTACATCATCATCGGGTTGGGACGTACGGGAATCACTTAAATTTTAATGTGGATTCAAGTGGTTGGATATGATTTTTGGACTGTGCCACAATGATCTAAATTTGGGTTGTATCCCATGATTGATATATTATGCTTTCTGAGGCAATACCTCGTGACGAAGGATGGTTTAGGTGGCAAAATAATTGGTGTTAGAAAATGCGTCAATCCCACACAAGACCTTGGCCTGAGAGTCGAGAGCCTGAGTGTTGATTTGTTCACACCCTTGCCGTCAGGATGACCCTGTTGGATACTTAGTTCGACTACATAGACATCCCACGATTGAAGGAGCGCCTTTTCATCGGTCGGCAAACTTGGTCTGTGATGGTTGATCGGGAATAAGACGGGTTACCCCTAGTTGGGTTAACCTAGAATGACTTAATAATTAATAGAAAAGCATCATCATCATCTTTATTACATCTGCTGAACTGTCATTATATCTATGCCGTAATTTCTCGTTATTATACATTGTTGTTATGGGATATCATGTTAAAGTGATTATTTAGGATTAGATGATACTTGAGTCATTCTGGTTATGTTTTCTAGAGTTTTTCTTTCTGGGCTTTGCCTCATGGCGTTTCATGCCAGATTTTGAGGAACCAGAGGATGCTGCTAACGTTCAGGTTTATTTGGATGGGGAGCCGTGGTTTCCGTGAGTTGGTGGCTCACTCTATCAGTCTTACCGTTGTCCTTTTTGACTTCCGGGTACCAAGCATTTGAACTATGTTTTTGTTTTTTGGCTTTGATGGGTCTATAATGATTAAATACTCTACTTTATATTATGTTAAAATGGGCATGAATCGAATGCTTTATTCACCATATTAGTTATTGTCACTCTAAGATGCTTCCGAAAATTCGGGGCGTCACAAAGAGATTTTGGCCGATTTAGTGTCATTTGACACCCAACAACCAAAGAAGAAAATAAAGACAAAAGGGAATATGATGAAGAAGAAGAAGAAGAAGAAGAAGAAGAAGAAGAAGAAAAATGGGGAGAGAGGTGTGTGACTGTCAACTAGAAGATGAAAAGAAAAGAGATTTCATACTCGGTCGTTGCTGATAGGGTTCATCAACAAAGATGTGAAATTTTTTAATACAATTCTTTTTTAGACTCCACGAAGATGGATCTAACTATGACTTCAAGTTCAACTACATATGCAATTGTGATGATTAAGTTTTGTGATTTTTCAGGGATTTAGTGTTGTTTTCAGTTTATAACCTTGTTTTTATTACTTTCATGGTTTTCATATGTATATACACATATATTTATATGAACAAAAATGATATAATGAATATTTTTTGCTATGTCCCTCCACAATGTCATGCCTTGACTTTGGAACCGTATATGTGCATTTTTATCATATCATATCCATGTCTTAAGTTATGTGCACAAGTTTGTGTCCATATTTCTTAGACCAAATCACCTAAAACAAAGTGACAAAATACCATGCCAAAATGCCCAAATAAAACTTAGGAGCATATCATCACTTACGGGGAAAACCTATCATTAAAAATATCTTAATAATGGCACGATTGTAGGAAACATATATGAAAAATTAAGTGAATACTACCCGCCAAGGGCGGGCCTTGCTATAGCGGCAAGCTTACTCTATTATGAACTGGGCGTCATGGCTTCAAATCACAAAAAACCTCTCCACATGTGGAATAAAGGTTGCATACATTCTACTTTTCCTAGCTATGTTACATAGACTCGGATACGAGTGTCGAGTGCTCGTGAATATTTAGGGATAAGACTTGTCAAATCTGTAATCAAACGATGACACAAAAAAAGGATCCAAATATTAGGTATGGGTATGTGAATATGTCATGTAATTGAAAAATATATATATGTAAAGAAATAAGATTTAATGATGGTAAATCATACTAATACATAATTCTAATATAACTCTATAAGCATATTGGCATGTAAAATACATTCATGCACTACTTTGTAAGAAGTACACGTAGAATATAAATGTAGGATAATCCCATATTAGAAGCCACTCAGACAGAAAAAAAAAATCACAAAAAAAGAGTTTGCTTATTGGGTCAAAGCCCACCTAGTGCACCAATTGTCAGAATTTACTTCACAACCATCACATGTTTATATCGAAGGGAAAAACTTGATACGGCAGAATCTGAGAAACCTATAATCAAAAGACACGTGAAAAGAAAGAGAGAGTATTAAAAAAGGAGCAGAAGATCAAAATCCATTAGAGTTCACTGGACATCTCGTTGGTTGAACTTGTCGCAGATCAAAAGCCCTAGCATCACCGGAGCATTGCCGAACTTGTCACAGCCTTCTCTCTCTCTCTCTCTCTCTCCCCCCGAACGTCTAGTAGATTGCACCATCTTCGTCTCATCTCCAGTTCTCATCTCTGAACAATTGTATCCTTGTGCTAAGTGTTGCACTCGACACAGAATTCATACCCACACCTAGATCGTGTTGGCACGAGTGCTCTGCCAAAACAGGTGATCTCTCTCTCTCTCTCTCTCTCTCTCCGAACGTCTAGTAGATTACACCATCTTCGTCTCATCTCCAGTTCTCATCCCTGAACAATTGTATCCTTGTGCTAAGTGCTGCACTCGACACAGAACTCATACCCACACCTATATCGTGTTGGCACGAGTGCTCTGCCAAAACAGGTGATTTCGTTTAACATAGCTTCATAGACACCGCAGTGCGAGATTCTTGTGCACTGGGATGCCCTACCTTATATCATCACGTACAGTTATTTTTCTAGCAACATTGCACATAATCTATTATTATTTCACAACCCAGCTTTACGAGTGTTACAACAATGTATGAGAGAAGGGACAAGAGGTAGTTTTAAGCCACGTTATAGGCAAGCCAAGCTTTTTGGCTTTTTGGCTTAAAAAAAAAAAAGGCAAAGTAGCTCGTTTGCCTCACCCAAAGAAGCTAAAAGCCTACTTTTTCTCTTCTTATCCCAATACATATCGCATCCCAATGAAAAAGGCAAAATTGTCCTAACATATTATAAGTCAACACCAATTCCAATACATATTAACGAAGGGCAATTTTATCATTTTAAAGCTAAGTTACCAAATGACCTACCTTATTTTCTTTTAGCTTGTTAGCTAAATGCTAAAAAGCTAAAAAGCTTTGGGTATATTTTGGATCACAAGTCTCCAATTCCGTCGTCAAATAGTCAAACTACAAGTCATATAGATAAGGCTTTATGAGCATTCACATAGTATAAAGATTAACACGGGTAAAAAATGCACTTGAGGAACTACTTGGTATCATTCTTGCAAGTTAAAGAACTGTTAAGGGTTGTCACCTAATAATAGGTAACATTCTGTAAACTGTTTTCTATTGCTGAAAATGGATAAAATGAAAATGACACAAAAATGAGGCATTTGACAGAACATTTTCAGCATAATTCAAAAAAAAAAATCCATTTATTCCAAAACTACTAGAAGTTGTTCTCGGTGTTATGAAGATATCAAGTGGATTGCAAAATGGAAATGATTGTCTGAATTATACTTTTTTCATTCAAAATTTTCAACATTCACTTTTCAATTTTAAAAATTAAAATTGAAAAGAAGTCATGTTTTTGAAATCAATACCAAGTGAGTGTAAGAATTTCCTGGAGTCCTTTACATGGAACAAGATTTCAAGCTAAGATTCCGACAATTGCCCTTTCAAATGCCATGAATCATTACAAACTACAAAACAAAATATTGGGAAAGAGGATGAAAGAAAAGGGTGAAACCTGATACAACTGTGCAAGGCCAAATTGTTGAACATCCTGAACTATGATGGTATTCGCATTTTGGATGTCAAGCCCACTTTCTACTATGTTTGTGCATATGAGAATCTTGATTTCTCCTTGAGCAAATTTTTCCATGGTTTCCTCAAGCTGCTTTGAGTATTGCTGCCACGAGGACAAAATAATACTTCAAAAAAGTACTTCAATAGCATATTAGGAACAAAATAAGCCCTTTTTTCCTGTGTCTTTTTTTGTTTGCTTCTCTGCCCAGAAAATGCTTTCATATGTAAGAAACAAGGTACGTGACAAATCATGTGAATATTGCACAAAGTAAAAGCAACATGCCTCCAACTAATACAGTGAGACAAGAAAAATTCCGATATTGGGCAGCCAAAAATTGTCTCTTTGTGCCTAGTTGAGTGAGCATCATTTAAATCAAATGCAACAGATTTTGGCTATTGTATCGGCTACATTTGTTCATAAACTACATAAGAAAATTATTTTATGATAATTCCAACAAAGTTTGTGGAAGGAATCACATGACAAGGACCAGTAGCGGTACTCTCATACCCGCCCCTCGTCCAAATTATTTTATGCCCCACTTGTTAAAATTTCACATAGATTAATGCTTATTTATAGGAATGGCCATACACTAAATGGATTTTGGGAAAGATTTTTTAATTGATAGTTGCTGCTAGTATTTTAAGGCAAAAATAAATATATATAGATATGTAAATGCCGCCTTGATTAGTTTCAGTTAACAAGAAATTGATAATTAATTTAGTGGGTTCATTAATAGAGTCTAGTTGTGAGATTAGGAGCTTAAACATCGTTAATTGGTCTTTTGCCACCTCAACTTCAACGGCTAGCTGGAGTGGTGGGATTTGGACACCTCATCCACAAATGCATGGCCTTAAGGGACGGAAAATACGATTTTTCTGCTTCTTTCTGCATCAGCCACAAAGGGAGAGAGAGAAGGGATAGAAAATGGGATTCTCCAATCACATACAGCATCAGCACGAGAGAGAGAGAGAGACAGACAGACAGAGAGCTAAAGAAAAATATGAGGAATTTTTTGAAGTTGGAGTCTTGGTAAGTACTTTTAACTAATTCCCATAATCTTTCTTCTTGTTTTCTTCTTAACTACTTGTTATTCATAGATTTCACTTGATAGTATTGGGACAACTTATAAAGCGTACTGAATTCTGAAACTTTTAAGCATATCTAAAGACACTTCCTTTAGAACGTAATTTGCCCCCACTCTGTAGTGTGTGCAGATGGGTTACAAGCAAAATCATTCACAGGATATTCTAAATCCTTCTAAAATATGGAGAAGTGCAATCATCAAGCTTGAAGATTTTCCACGAAATCCTTTCAAGAACAGTCATTATTTTCTGATTGAGAGAGATGTTTTGATGATGATTTACAACATAAAACGGGTTTAGAATTATAGACAAAAAAAAACTTTTCCAAACAACACACGTGTTCCAGATTGCCTTCTCAAACATTAGTTATGGGTTTAGCACCCCTTCAATTTGAAAACAAACCTATTTGTTCAACCAAAACACCTTTTGATCATTTCAAACCGTATCACTGATCAAATTATCCAAAACAAAATGATCAAATGCCTTTGATAAACCACGTGATGCGTGCAAAGGCATGCGTGATCAATTGCACAGGATGTGTGATGCAATACTATGTGCTAGTTCACATATGAGCTAGGTCCACATCATTGGGTCTACATCACACCATAGGCATACATGCCTTACATATCCCAACGAAGTTAAGATGTTTCCATATATAAAGTATAAACCCATAAATGATAGTTTGAACAAGAAAAGTTGAAAAACAAAAACTAAACAGATAGATTATATAATCAAACAAAGAGATGGCTTGGCTCAACGGATAGATTAGGATTTTGGGAGATGAATTCAATAGAAATTATGTTCTTAAGGTTATAAAACACTTATTTGGAACAATGCATTCTAGATTATTTCATGCTTGTTGACGAAGGTTTTCCAATAGATTTATGTTGTAATGTTTCTCCCCATTTAATTTTATGCATTTTTCTATTATTTATTCTATTTTTGCATCTTTGGGTGAGTCTTGTAATGGATATTGGCAGTTGGGAGAGTTTGAGCGAGTTATATATCAGTTGGGCAAGTTATTGAGTGACGTCATAGAAGAACCTAGAGTACCTTCGCTCAAGCAAAGGTCAAAGAAAGGTTGAGCAAATATTATACAACTAATGGCTTTAGATTGTTCGTTTTAGCTAGCTTAGCAACATGGTCCTACTATTTACAGCGTGCTTTTTAAGTTTTGTACCTTAATCTTAGCACCATATACTCTTCAATAACAATCTAGAACAAAATAGGATGGTCTGATGTGACATTTGTCACATGTCACAAACCTGACATCAATCTTCAAATGAAACATGCAGGTCCTTCAATATAAATGAAGCACATTAAGATCAATTTAGAAGAGTTGATTAGCTCAACTTTACCTTTTTTCAAGAAATTTAACACCTCACTTATTATATTTATCATTTATTGTTGAGAGTGTTGAAAGCACGAGTAATTGGCTAGTTTCAATCAAACTCTAAGGCAATAACCAATGATACCAATCAAGATACGACACAACTTAATTATAGAATTGACCAGGTTAAGAATTAACTATAGGAATCTTGTGTAGGTTCTAGTGAGAAAGAGGTTCCAAATGAGGAGTGACTAGAGCATTTGTAAAGCTAGTTTCAGCCTTGAGAGTGAGTGACTTAATAATCGAAATGATTTGAACTTCGTGTGTGGATTGTTCTCACAAATTGGTGTTATAAAGAACTTAAACTTTCCAGTTGCATTTTAATCCTTGAATACCGTACATGAATCACATCCTTATGATTTCAGTTGTCACAATTGTATTCCACTAATGTATTCCACTAATCAAATATGTTTCCCAAGCTTGTTTTTAGCTTGAACAAAATGGCATGCCATCCACGGAAAGTTCCCAAACATTGAGGAACTATAAGCTAAACCAACCTAATTATAGATACAAATAAAGGGGCCTCCCTTCACAGTCACTTCCATGACCCTTTGTTAGTCACTTAGGGGACTCTCCATTGGAGTTCTTGTGTCAACACAAGGCTCCCCTCCCCCATCCGTTGGATGTTCACTATATTTCATGTGATAATTCAATAACTTGGATCAAAATAAAAAATACAAATAGATTTTAATGTACTTTATCTGCTGGGTTACAAGATGGCATTTTACCAGAGGTTTCTAATCTTTGTTTGTGTGACATAATGTCATAAGACATAATTCCAAACAACATTTAATGCTTGAAGAAAGTTCCAGTTGTATTGTAAAGGCAAGCAATAGCATGGATGGTTGTTTATGAGCTTTTGGATAAAAATGAGTAGACACTTGTTTAAATGCTACTTCACTTATATTCTCATTAGTTGGACTTTCATTGGTAATGGATACATTACCAGTTGCACTTTTGGATGATTAGGCCTTTGGTAGCTATGCTACAACTGGTTATGACCTTAATATGCCTGGAGTTGGGTTAGGTCATGACACAATGGTTTAATTATGAATTCTCCGTGAATGCAGAAAAATGTCAGCTTCCAGCTTGTGCTGTAAGTGAAAATTAAAAAGCACAATGTACTTCAAAATAGTAAGATCTAGAGGCCAGTAGTGAAAATAGCTACTGGCCGGTCATGATCTTAATACGCCTAGAGTTGGGTTAGGTCATGACACAATGAGTTACCTATGAATTCTCCGTGAATGCAAAAAAATTGTCAGCTTCCAGCATGTGCTGTAAGGGAAAATTAAAAGGCACGTTGTAATTCAAAATAGTAAGATCTAGAGGGCACAAGAAATTTTCCACTACTAGATAATACATGGGACTGCCATTGTACTGGTTTTCTTAGTAGATTTTGTGCAGCAAAGCCCTACATCGTCTGAGTACAAAAGTAATGTGCAGTCTATAAGCATGAAGGCACTCTCACCTTAAGAGCTACCTTTTGGGTTGAGTTCTACCCAAGACCCTATACCGTGATATCAGAGCCAGGGTAGCAAGAATGAGTAGGGTGTATGTACCTGGCTTGCACGCGACAAGTGCTAACAAGTGAGCACGCTGCGCACAAGGGAGGGTGTGAAGTGAAGTCTCATATCGTCTGAGTACAAAAGTAATGTGCAGTATATAAGTATGAGGATACCCTTACCTCAAGAGCTAACTTTTGAGATTGAGTTCTACCCAAAACCATGTAACAAATTTATCAAAATAAATACAAAAATAGAAGAACAAGAAAAAGAGAGAAAAAATTGAGAATTGAGAACTGAGAAGAGTAAAGACAAAATAAAAGAGAGTTCAAGAGTTTTTCTCTCTTTGATATTTATATATATCAGAACACATTTTGAAAATAATAAAAAAAATGGCCCTTCTAATAATGATAACTATCACATACTAAGCAACAATATCATATAGAAATGTAAATTTCAATACATATTGCCATTCCTGGATACTGAAATGTAACAGCTTAACACTCATCTTCACTTCACCCTTGCTCGTGAGATGATAGTTTTTGAGACATTTTGTCTATGTGCCCTATATCTCCTAGCACAATAATGAGAAGCAAGATAAGCAAGTTTCACCAAGTAGCATAAAGAACAAGAGGAAAGCAAAGGACGACATGGGTTGTGTTATGAGAAAGGACATGATTGACTTGGATTTAACAAATGATACGGATTGGGAACAGAGCCATCAGAGAAAACGACCACGTAATCATGCTCGAGTAACTGGAAAAAAGATAAAAAGAAAAAAAAAAACTTGGTAAGTATGGGTACATTTGGCATCATGACCGTTGTTCAAGGCCATGTGTGAGGAGGTGCCCTTCCATGGGGCCCCGCATCAATGCCTTGCACTTTTGTGTCCTTTGAAAGAGCCTAAACATGCCTAAGAAGTTGCCCAAGGGAATGCAAATGGGAGGCCAATGTGATCACCCTTAATGTCCAAAAAAATGGTCCAAAGGTACCCCACACAAGCCCATGAGCAGCCCCGAGGGTGCCCCACATAAGCCCATGTGCAGCCCTCTAAGACAGCCCACAAGCAGCCTAGGGACGCCAAGCAAGGCAGCCAGTAAAGCAACAGCCCAGCACGTGGCAGCCCACGCCCAAGCACGCAGCAGCCCACGCCCAGCACACGGTGCATGCGAGCAGCACCCAGTGCGCAACACACACCAGCGCCCAACACGTGTTGGAGGCGATGAAAATCCTCTACAGGGACAGACCGATCGATCGGTGGTGAGACCGATCGATCTGTCAAAAGCAGCTTGCAGTATCTCGCTATGTCTACAATAGAAACCGAGAACAAATGTTGACCGATCAATTGGTCTCTACGAGAAACAGGGTTTTAAATAACGTGTAGGGTTTGCGCCGTCATAGTTTTAAGAGTTGTTTTTGAGTTCTCTTCTTCTCTCTGAAGCCCCAAAAACACATGTAACCCATTCTCTATTGATTATAGTGAAAGTGTGATCCCGTGGACGTAGGCACCCATTGCCGAACCACGTAAAACTTGTGTGTGTGCATCTTGACTGGTTGTTTGTTCTCTTTCTTGTTCGTGATTCGTTTGTGGCTTGATTGCGTGCTTCAACAACGTAACTTGTGGGTCGGATCAAAATCGAGAAATTCAACGGTTTGAAGATTGAAGAAGGTTTAGAGATTGAAGAACGCAACATGGCAGACGATAGGAAGATCAAGATCGAGAAGTTCAGCGGTTTAAACTTCGCCCTTTGGAGGATGCAGATCGAGGATGTTCTGTATCAGAACGACCTGTTTCAACCATTGGTTGGGGAGAAACTGGAGAAGATGACACAAGCCGAGTAGGAGATATTTGATCGAAAGGCTCTGGGGACCGGGCCATTGAGTCTCACACCGTCGGTGATCTCCAATATCACTAGAGAGAAGAAGACGACAAGACTATTGGCGGCACGGGAGAAGATGTATGATCAGCCTTTTGCATCAAATAAGGTATACCTAATGAAGAGACTATTCAATCTGAGGATGGCGGATGATGCCATTATAACAGAGCATCTCAATGAGTTTAACTCCATTGTAAATTAGTTGGAATCAGTTGGGATCAAGTTTGATGATGAAGTTAGAGCCTTAGCTCTCCTGTCCAGTTTACTAGAAGGCTGGAACGGCTTGGTTGTCGCAGTCAACAACTCTTCGGCTAAGTTAAAGTTGGAGGACGTTGCCGGTTTTATTTTCGGAGAGGAATCATGCTGAAGAATAGCAAGTAAAAGGTCGACATCAGGGTCAGCGTTGTACGCCAAAGAAACAACGTGACGACACGAATTAAGGGGGTAAGGCTACTATTAATGTTTCATATGAAGAAAATATAGATGCTTTGATTTGTGCGTTAGATTGTAGAACTGATTCATGGATTGTTGACTCGGGAGCGTTATTCCATGCCACTCCTTGCATGGATATACTTCACGGCTATGTGAAGCTCAATTTCGAGAAGGTATATTTGGAAAACGACGAGACTTGCAGTATAGTTGGGAAGGGTGAAGTGCAGATCACACAGTCCAATGGTAGAGTACTGAAACTAAAGGACATTAGACATGTGCCTAGTCTAACAAGGAATTTGATTTCAATGGGTCAGCTGTCAGAATCTGGAATCATGACATCGTTCAGGGGAGATTCCTGGAAGATGTGTAAGGGATCATTGATTTTGACCGGAGAGAAGAAAGAGGGTACGCTGTATGTATCCTCGGGTTCTTACAGCAGTATAACAGTGATAGCATCAAAGGGAGACACTAGCACGTGGCACAGGCGTCTCGGTCACATGAGTGAAAAGGGGATGAAAGTTATGGTACAAAAAGGGAAGCTACCAAATATTGAGTCAGTTGACCTGGAATTCTGTAAAAATTGTCTTCGGAAAACAGAAAAATGTCAGCTTTACAAAGCAAGTGAAGACTCCAAAGACAGACAGATTGGAGCTGGTACATACAGACGTATGTGGACCCATTCAGGTACCTTCCATTGGTGGCTCGAGGTATTTCGTGACTTTTATTGACGATACTACCAGAAAGTTATGGGTATATTTTTGTAAGAATGAATCAGACGTGTTCGGCATTTTCAAGAATTGGAAGGCATTCGTTGAAAATGAGACAGGTCTAAAGTTGAAATGTTTGAAATCTGATAGCGGCAGCGAGTACTGCAGTAGGGAATTTGAAGATTACTATGCAACTAACGGGATCAGGAGACTGAAAACTATTCCAAGGAAGCCAAGGCAGAACGGAGTGGCAAAACACATAAACAGGACGATTATGGAGCGTGCCCGGAGTATGAGGCTACATGCCGGGTTGCCAAAGCAGTTCTAGACAGACACAGTGAGTACAGCAGCGTACTTGATCAACAGGGAGCCTTCAGTTGCACTGAATTGTGGATTTCCAGATAAGCATGGACCTAAAAAGAGGTAAAACTCTCTCATTTGCGTATTTTTTGTTGCATAGCCTATGTACATGTTGAATCAGAGAACAGGGACAAGTTGGACCCCAAGTCTCGAAAATGTGTGTTTGTTGGCTACGGTACAAATAGCTACGATTATAGGTTATGGGATCTAGAAAACAAGAAAGTAGTGAGAAGTATGGATGTGGTATTCAATGAATTGGTTTTGTACAAGAACAGACAAGATCAGAAGGGTGAGACAGTAGACGAGTCAGAATATGCTGAGTTTGAGGGATCATCTAGCAAAGTCTTGAAACTTTGGAATGTGAACATACAACCTACTCCACAGGCAGAGCCACTAACTCCCACAATCGAGAAGTCTACCAGAGTCAGCAGACCTATAGCCAGATATTCCCCTTCATTGCACTATTTGCTATTGATAGACAGTGGTGAACCAAAGTGCTTTGAAGAGGCTTTGCAAGTCGAGACAAAGGGCGAGTGGGAGCGTGCAATGGATAAATAGATGCAGTCTCTGTCATCAAACAAGACTTGGGATCTGGTTCATTTGCCCAAGGGTAAGTGAGCACTGCAGAACAAATGGGTAGTTGTCAAAGGGTTTCAGCAGAAGTCGGGAATTGACTATGCGGAGATATTTTCACCAGTTGTAAAGATATCCACCATCAGGACTGTTCTGAGTATTGTGGCCACAGAAGACTTGCATCTGCAACAACTAGATGTCAAAAACAGCGTTTCTCCACGATAACCTAGAGGAGGACATCTACATGCGGCAGTCATAGGGGTACTCAGTTAAAGGGAAGGAGGAAATGGTGTGAAAATTGAAGAAGAGCATGTATGAGTTAAAATAAGCACCCAGGCAATGGTAAGCGGTTTGACAACTTTATGGCAGACACAGGGTTCAGCAGATGCCATGGTGAGCATTGTTGCTATATCAAGAAGTTTGCCAACTCGTACATGATTCTCCTCCTGTATGTGAATGACATGCTGATTGTAGGATCCAGCATGGATAAGATTTCAATTCTCAAGGCACAATTGTCCCAGGAATTCGCTATGAAATATTTGGGGGAATCCAAATATATACTCAGGATGAGGATCAGCAGGGACAGGAGAAGTTGGAAGTTAAAACTTTCGCAGTCAGAATATGTTAAAAAGGTCCTGCAGCGTTTCAATATGGAAGATACTAAGCCTGTTAGCACACCTTTGGGAAGTCACTTAAGACTTTCAAAGGAATAGGGAGCTGTCACAGAAGAATCCCATTACATGGCAAAAGTACCGTACGCGTCATCCGTGGGTAGTTTGATATATACCATGACCTACACGAGGCCAGACATCGCCTATGCAGTGGGAGTTGTGAGCAGGTTCGTGTCAAATCTGGGTAAGGAGCACTGGGAAGCAGTAAAGTGGATTATGAGGTGTCTCAGGGGAACCATTGGGTATGCTTTGTGTTATGAGGGCTCGAGGATTCAGCTGAAAGGGTATGTGAATTCAAACCTAACTCGAGACATCGACAGCAGGAAGAGTACAACGGGGTATATCCTTACACTGGGCAGTGCAACGGTAAGCTGGGTCTCCAGGTTGTAGAAAATAGTGATAATCTCTACCACCAAGACAGAATATGTTGTAGCCACTTAAGCGTGCAAAGAGCGGATTTGGCTAAAGGGTTTCTTAAAAGAAATGGAAAGAGATCAGGACAAGTGTCAACTATATAGCGACAGTCAGAATGTTATACACTTGGCAAAGAACTTAGCGTTTCATTTAAGAACCAAGCATATTGATATAAAGTATCACTTTATTTGGTCTCAACTGGAAGATGGGCAGTTCAATCTGGAGAAGGTTCATACAATTGAAAATCCTGCAGACATGTTCACAAAGGTTGTGACGGTGGAGAAGGTGAGGGACAGTTCAGCTTCTGTTGGTCTTCGAGCTTAGAAGATGGAAGGTTGGCTCACATGGGGATTGGCTGAGGCGACAAAGGTTTGCTTTATGGGTTGCAGAAGGCTTGAAGTGGATTTACTTCAAGTGGGAGATTGTTGGAGGTGAAGAAAATCCTCTCCAGTGACAGACCGATTGATCGGTGTTGAGACCGATCGATCAGTCAAAAGTAGCTTGCAGTATCTCGATGTGTCTACAACAGAAACCGAGAACAGATGTTGACTGATCAATCGGTCCTGAGACCGATCGATCGGTCTGTACGAGAACAGCGTTTAAATAACGCGTAGGGTTTGCGTCGTCATGGTTTTAAGAGTTGTTTTTGAGTTCTCTTCTTCTCTCTGAAGCCCCAAAAACACTTGTAACCCATTCTCTATTGATTATAGTGAAAGTATGAGCCCGTGGACGTAGGCACCCATTGCCGAACCCCGTAAAACTTGTGTGTGTGCATCTTGACTATTTGTTTGTTCTCTTTCTTGTTCGTGATTTGTTTGTGGCTTGATTGCGTGCTTCAACAACATGACTTATGGGTTGGATTTAGTCGGGTTTAACTCAAATCCACAACAGCACGCCCCACTATGCGGGTGCCCAGTGTGCCCCACTAGTATGTCCAGACAGCATTTTACACTTGTGGGCAATATTTTGGAGCACTTAGAAGTTGTTTTAAGCTTTGGAAATTTTTGTGTATTTAGGGTAAAATGTGAACTATAATTGAGCTAAAAGTCTTGTAATTTTTGAGTTTGTTTAGTATTTTTAGAAATTCAATACGACTCCTCGAAAATAGTGATGTTTTTCCTCTTGTAACTTTTGAAAAGGCTTAGAATGCTTAGATTAGAGGAGGGTCACTCAGATGAAAGTAATCACTTGTCTATAGTATTTTTGAGTTTGTTAAATATTTTTAGAAATTCAGTACAACTCCTCGAAAATAGTGATGTTTCCACTTGTAACTTTTGAAAAGGCTTAGAATGCTATATTAGTGGAGGGTCGCTCTGGTGAGAGTCGTCCCTTGTCTATAGTGCTAAGGCTTTTGTGTGCATACTTGCTTGTCACCTATTGTACTTTTGCTCGAGCCTTGCAATGCTTTATTTACATTAACGAAAGTGACTTTTGTGCCAATCTTGAGCTCCATTTGGTTGTGCTTAGTTTACTTATTGCTTGTTGGTTGTTTGGCTTGCTTCCATCATTTTTGGTCCACGTACTAACTTGATATTGTTTGCTTGGCTTGGCAAACATCTTGGGTGAGTTTGGCGGGCTAATAAGAGGCGTCTTAACTAGCGCAACACAGGTCACACCTATTCTGGAAGGCCAACGTGTGACACCATGGAACTTCAATGCATTAGCCATGGTATTACGGACTCTAAAGTATTGACTTTATGTTTGATCTCAAGTTTCAACACATTAATTCATTTAATGAGGTTTTTTCATGCAAAAAGAGCTAATGTTATGTTATGTTGCTTTGATAATGGGGACATGATGAGAAATAAAACTTGTGGAAGATGATTAAAAGAAACATTCTCAATCATCGTGCAAAGAACTAACTAGAAAGGACAAGTGCACGAGGAAGGGGTGAATATGCACAATCATAATAAAGCAAATTTCACAAACCACCTAAGAAGAAGAAAGAGTATAATTAGAACATGAGCTTTTAGTATTTTACTCTATATTTCAAGGACATATTTCTACATCTCTATCAACCAACATTGAGGATACGTTATGTGGACTAAACCAATCAACATGTTAATGGCAATTAGACAACCATAGCTAGTATTGAAAGTATGAATAATGACCTTCTCCCCTAAACACAAAACAAAAATGTAAACCAAAAAATTACAATTCCTAAAACTTATTGAAAAACCCCATTTACCGACTGATTTGCACTAATCAATTTTCTTAAATAAGCTAAACGTCACAAATAAGGCTAACCAATCAATCATACAAACAATAAAATAAACAACCACAATCACACACGAGACGACGATTTTTACGTGAAAAACCCCAAATCGGGTAAAAATCATGAGACCACTCTGGGTCTAGGAAATCAAACACTATATCGAACGTTGGTTACAAAGAAATCTTACAACCCCGACGTTGCACTCACAACCAATGGTAGTAAGCCTATCTTTGCCAAATCCACGTACACCAACTCCTGTGCTTGACCGTCGCTAAAACCCACCATCAGACTTCAATGTTAACAGAATCCTCCACCAGACTTCAGCACTTGAGAATCCTTTTAATCGACTCCACGAACACGTATAGATCGTTGAAGGTTTGAATATTTGATGATTGACTTGATTGAGCGGAAGCTAAATGTTCATCAAGTTGTAGACTAGCTTGCTGCGAGCATGTAGAATAATGCAGAAGGCTCTCTGGCGGCTAGGGATTCTGAATATAATAATGAGGCACAAAATATGAAACCTTAGCTATCCTATTTATAGTCGCCTGCCAAAACCTTAGTTGCTGCTTCACTTAAAATCTGTCTCGTCGAGGACTGCTCGAGCGGTGAAGTCTATACAGCAATTTCTTGTTGCAAAGTCTGAGATACCGAGAGCTCTTCAAGACCGCTCGATCCACCGCTCGAGCGGTCTGTTTCCTTTTGCAGCTTTATATCGTTTTGACTCCGATTCTTGATTCACTGCAATACATAGACATACTTCCAAAAAACCAAGTATCAAATATCAACGAATAAAATCTAAATGATTTAAAAACCAATTTGCCACAGATTTGTCAAACTAAAAAACGATTAAGACTAGGGCCAAATTCCGTAACAATCTCCCCCTTTGGCAATTCTATAACAAAACCCAACTAGCTGATTATCCAATAAATCAAGTTAACAAACCGATACGAAAAAAATACTTACACGACACAACATAAAACACATAAAACACTGACAAGACACAATCTTATAAAAAAAAGAACATCCCCTCAAACTGAACTTCCCCGCACAAAGAACAAAAAAAACTTCTAACTCAAAAAAAATATGACTCCCCCTCAATCTCTTCTATCACCCCCTTTTTGTCACGAATTGACAAACAAACACAAAAAAACGAAATAAATCTTTTTAAGTAAGGAACAAGAGTAAAGAACAAGTACTAAACTCATGCACAATTTCATTCACTTAAAACTGTTAGAAAAGAGAGAAAGAATATGGAAAAGCGTGTTACTCATTGTGAGATGTACACACGTATTTATTAAGCACTGAAAGCATACAGCAGATACTGTGGGCTTCCCCACAGGATATTATTAATACTAAATATATTTAACAAAAACCACAAATTCAAGTCAGATTTATCAAAAACACACAAAATCCAAGATAAACTATATTCATATATGAATGAGCATAATCAAAGTAGATTCTTTATGAAGCAGTGTGTATGTGACTTAAAATAATTTCAAACTCTAAGATCAAATCCTATTTAGGATCTATATGGCTGAGTCACATTTAGTTATCAGAAATTAAGAATGTCGCAAAGTCAAACCAGTTTTGACCCAATTCACTTTATAGGCCAACTCCCCCCAACTAAAGACTGCAAAGATTTCTTTGTCTTCTTTTTTCTTTTTTTTTCATGCTTTCATAGGCGGCTTTTATACTAGTACGAACGAAAAAGCAAAGTTCGCATAGGTAGTCATTTCCTCAAATATAAGCAAATTTTGGCACAAATTTCAAGGCGCACGCCAGTACGTACGAAAAGACAAGGTCTGCATACGTAGCCATCTCCTCAAACCAAACATACAGAAACAAAAGAAGGGGGAAGTTTAAACAATAAAATCAAGTGGGTTGCCACTATGTGGTCATTTTATGAAAACTTTAGAAAATTGAAAGATAAGAGAGACCCATAAATAAATGTGATCTCAAGTGCAGAAGATCCTTGCATCTATCAATGTTCAAATGGTGTATAAAATAGGCTCATATCTGAAAGCGTTCTATCTATTATGAACTAGATTGCCCAAAAATCAGTGCGGTAGTTAATCTCAAAGCCTAAATTATGAAATTTCAACGAAATAAAAGAATGCACAAAAATAATACTCAATCATTAATAAAATCTCCCACAATTTTTCCTTTTTTTTTTAACATATGATCCCAAAAAAACTCAAACAAAAATTAAAAAAAAAAAACTCAAACAAACAAACCAAAAAAAACTAAACAAACTAGGGACTACAACTCGCTAAAAAGCTGTCTAGATAACTCTTTCTTACCCAAACTTTCTTAATTTTCAAAGGCACAGGTACAGGGGTAGAAGTCCAAATTTTTTTAGGTTGATGTGGTATATCAAAGCTGAACATATTTTGGTCAAACAACCTAGTGTAGTGAGGTCTGATGTGTCCCTTTATACTACAATGATGACAATTCAGCATAAAAAATTTATTCCTATTTAAATTCATGTAGTATGAATGTATATGACCAACAATACCACAATGATGACAAGTAGGAACAAATTTAATCTTTCTTATCTCATTATGTAAAATGGTAGATTTACCCGTCTGATGTCCCCACTTTCCATTGATTTTTGCTGAAGTACCAGTAGCTGTTCTTTTTAAGCTCATTGCATTGACTGTTTCTGCTTTCACAAACCTTAGCGCGAACTTAGCTTGAGTTGGTAGACCGACTTTTTCTTTTCCTTTTGTCGACTTGTTTGAAAAAGCACCAACAAAGCCGAGTCCACATCTATCTGTCACAGTTTTTTGCAGCTCAAGCAAGTCATCCAAAGCCTTGGTACCTGCATTTAATTTCTTGAACGTAGCTTGAGCATTCAAACAGTTAATTTCTAGTTTAGCAAATTTACATTCAAGCTCTTTCTTGGAATTAATACAAGCACACAGTTCTTTTTCAAGTTCAGTTAGTTTGGTCATTCTTGTCTGACTCAACTCAAACAGGCCATTTCTTTCTCTTTCGCACAGGACAAATTTTTCACACAAGGTCTGCCTATCAGATTTTAACTTCCCTACCAGAGCTTGAGCATCAGTTAGCTCTTGTTTGACACTTTCATTCTCTTTTTCACACAATTTGAATTTTTTAACAAGTTTAGCATTGTGCTTAGTCAACAAATAACTCTCATTGTACAGCTTATCATAAGCTTGTTGGAAAGTTTCATCATCCTCAGACTTACTACCCTTTTCACCTTCCTCTTTTTCATTACTAAAATCATTTATAGACTTTTCATTTTCAGACTCAACAGATTCTTCCTCAACAAAAGCAACAAAGGCATTGAATTTCAAGTGGCTGTGAATACCTTCTGTTTCTTTTTAAGAAAGTTCGGACATTCTTTAACCATATGCCTATATCCTTTGCATTCATAGCATTGAATTTCAAAAATTTGGCCTTTTGACTCTTTTTTAATAAATTTGGATATATTTTTGGTTTTGTCTTTACCGTGCTTCTTTTGTGATTTTTCTTCTTAATTAGATTTTTAATTTTTAAAATCTTCTTGAATTTCTTCACAAACATAGCCATCATCTCAGGGTCTAAATCATCATTAGAGTCACTTGCAAAACCTTGAGCTGAAGAAAACGCTAAATTTTTTTAACCTTTTTTATTTTGAAAATTTAGCTCATAGGTTTCCAGATTTCCAACCAAACTTTCAACAGAAATAGAGTCGATGTCTTTACTCTCCTCTATTGCTGTGACTTTTGGTTGAAAACGGTCGGATAAAGATCTAAAATTTTTTCGAACAATTTTAGAAGAAGGAATTTTTTCTCCAAGATTAAAAGATGTATTCAATATATCACTTAATTTTGCGTAAAAATCATCAAAACATTCATCGTCTTTCATACGCAAAGTTTCAAAACTTCTTGTGAGACATTGAAATTTTGATATTTTTACCGTATTAGTCCCTTCATGGGTAATTTGAAGAATATCCCAAACTTCTTTAACCAAGTCACACGTACTAATTCTACGAAACTCATCATGTGTGACTCTGCTAAAGATAGCATTAATGGCTTTGTTGTTCCAGCTTACATCCTCAAAATTAACTTTGTCCCATTTAGCCACAGGCTTGGAGACGGTTTCTCCATCAACAATGGTGGGAGGCTTGTAACCCTCGACAACATAAAGCCAAGCACGTTCGCCAATAGATTTTAGAAAAGCCATCATTCTTACTTTTCAAAAAGGGTAATTAAGGCTATCAAGAATGGGTGGTCTAACGGTCGATGCGCCTTCTCTAAGAAAATTCATTTATTGCAAATCAGTCAATAGATCACACCAAAAAAACTTAACAAAAAAGTTTAGTGACCTGCTCTAATACCAATTGAAAAACCCTATTTACCGACTAATTTGCACTAATCAATTTTCTTAAATAAACTAAATGCCACAAATAAGGCTAACCAATCAATCACACAAACAATAAAATAAACAACCACAATCACACAAGAGACGACGATTTTTATGTGGAAAACCCCAAACCGGGAAAAAACCACGAGACCACTCCGGGTCTAAGAAATCAAACACTATATCAAACGTTGGCTACAAAAAAATCTTGCAATCCCGACGTTGCACCCACAACCAATGGTAGTAAGCCTATTTTTACCAAATCCACGTGCACCAACTCTTATGCTTGACCGCCGTTGGAACCCACCACCAGACTTCAATGCTGACGGAATCCTCCACCGGATTTCAGCACTTGAGAATCCTCTTAATCAACTCCACGAAAACGAACAGATCGTTGAAGGTTTGAATCCTTGATGATTGACTTGACTGCGCGGAAGCTAAATGTTCATCAAGTTGTAGACTAGCTTGTTGCGAGTATGGAGAATAATGCACAAGGCTCTCTGGCGGCTAGGAATTCTGAATACAATAATGAGGCACAAAATTTGAAACCATAGCTATCCTATTTATAATCGCTTACCAAAACCCTAGCTGCTGCTTCACTTAAAAGCTATCTCGCCGAGGACCGCTCGAGCGGTCTATTCACCACTCGAGCGGTCTATTCACCACTCGAGCGGTGAAGTCTGTACTGCAGTTTCTTATTGCAAAGTCTGAGATACCGAGAGCTCTTCAAGACCGCTGGATCCACCGCTCAAGCGGTCTGTCGAGCGGTCTGTTTTCTTTTGCAGCTTTATGTCGTTTTGGTTCCGATTCTTGATTCACTGCAATACATAGACATACTTCCAAAAAACCAAATATCAAATATCAACGAATAAAATCTAAATGATTTAAAAACCAATTTGTCACAGATTTACCAAACTCAAAAACGAATAAGACTATGGCCAAATTCCGTAACACTTGTAATAGTAGCAAATTACAATCCATAAACAAAAGATTAGGGCAATATGTCAAATATTCACAATATGAAAGTTTTGTTGTAGGGTTTAAATCTGAAAAATATACAACTTACAATTGCTTTCAGTCATGTAAATATATAATGCATATATAATCATGATTTAGTCTAGCCACATGAATGCACATGTATCGGTATGTACATTGCGCGTGGCAGGCAAAACAGACAATATTGTACCACACGGAGCTGAATCGATACGTGTTCAGCTAATAAAAAAGTAAGAGAAATTATGAAAACATTGCACATAGTAATAAACAGCACACGCTGCAACCAATATAGCGGGCCAATTCGTCAAAGGGGCATCATTCAGAATCAAAATAACAGATTTTGGCTATTGCAAAATATTATATTCTTTCATTAGCAATAGAGGCAAGTTCTTCAAAGTCAACAAGCTGTTAGTTATATTACGGAACAAGGACAGAGCATAAAAGGTTCAGGAAAATAAACCCTGACCCACTTATGAAAAGCCCAAAAACATTTTGGGAAGGAGTTACATGACAACAAGTAAGATAAAAAAGATCGCAAGCTAATGGGTTACTTATGAATTCTCATTGCATTGCAAAAAATGCCAGCATCCAGCCTATGCTGTAATAAATGTTGAAAAGCATGGAATAAGTGTAAAATTGTAGGATCTAGAGATTACAAGAAATTTTTATTCTTAGACAATAGCATGGGCTTGTTAATATATATTGAGTATTAATAATATTCTGTGGGTATGCCCACAGTATCTACTGCAATACCTCACTTCTTAATAAATTTGTGTGTATGCCTCACAATGAGAATACACTCTATCCGTATTCTTTCTCTCATATTCTAGCATGGTATCAGAGCCATGAAATCCTAGCCACCACCAGAAACCAGCCGCCAACCAAAAACCCTAGCCACCACCAGAAACGCTAACCTAGCCGCCAACCACCAGCAACCAGCGCCGACCACCAGACACCCTCGCCGACCTCCGTCGGCTCTCCAGAAGTCCTCGCCGACCCACGTCGGCCTTCCAGAAACCCTCGCCGACCACCGTCGGCTTCCCCAAAGCCTGCGCTGACCCCCGTCGTGTGAGACCCTGACCCGTTTCCTTTTTCGGCATTTTATGACGCGTGTTTTTCATTTTCAGTTTTACAAGTTTATTTGTTTTTGGATGCATGATCGATGCTAGATATGCATATGGGGCAGGTTCCCGGGACCGTGGGGCATTGCTGTGCGAAGTTCAAAAATTTCAAAAAAAATGATATTTTAGAGGCTTATAAATATCTGGAGTTAGATATTTTTAAAAAATATTTTTAAAACTTCTCCAGTAAGTTTCCTTTTTCTCTCTACCTTCTCTCTAATTTCTTGGGGGCCCAGGGCTCGATTTTCGAAGATCAGACAGCGAATCCTTGCTATTGGCACGGTAGGCTACGCGTTCATCTGGACGGAATTTCATTCCGGCGAAACTCGATTTTGCACGTGATTCGAGGCATCGAGTTTTTAACTCACCGAAATAGGATCCTAGACTCTCATGTTTTATAAGGGTGCTACGTGTAATCGGGTGTGTTTTAACGGTTAGATTGTTGTAGATCTGAGTTTGTTTCAAGTTGGATTTTTGGGTTTAAAAACTGTTTTACGTCGATTTCAGTGGATGGAATCGTGTTTTGAGAGTTTTCTTTCGAGGTTTTGGTGTTGGGTTTGAACGTGCGGATGTCCGAGGATGTCAGATGGGTGCTTGGAGGCTTGATTTGAGGTTTGGAGGTGGAACCCGTAGCTTAAAAACGGTTTCTGGGCAAGTCATTCGACTGGATCTTCATGATCAGTCGACTGGATCAAGTTTTTGGGAGGTCAGTCGACTGGACCTGGAGGTCAATCGACTGATATGGTTCGGGTTAGGTTTTTCTTGCTTTCCAGCATGTTTTCAGTCGACTGGGCGTGGGGGCCAGTCGACTGGGGTCCTGTGTGGGCGTTTGGGGTTTGTTTCGGTGGTTTGGGTTTGGTTCTTGGTTTTCGATTGGGTTTCAATGGTATTCAATTGATTAGTTATGGGATTAATTAATTGAAATACTGTTG
>JAULJZ010000003.1:2428-16626 GCA_032270985.1 Heliamphora pulchella | reverse complement strand
TTAACTACTACTAATAAAGTAGTAAACTAACATTATATTATAAATTTATAAACTAAATAACTATAAAAGTAATAAAACTACAAATTAAACAAAAAAAAACCCAAAAAAATTAAAGCCCGCCCAAAGCCCGAGGCCCGGCCCGAGCCCTAGCCTAAGCCCAGTACCTCTAGGACCTAGGCCGACCCCTGGACAAAAAGGCAAGGCCCAGCCCGATCCGGCTCGAAGATTTGGCGGGAGTCCGGCGGGCCCGGGCCGGGCCAAAATTACACCCCCAACCTCCATCTACACCTACCATATCTACTATACGCCCGCCACCTCCATTTATCACATTTACTAAAAAACACGTATTTGCCAAATGTATTTTTTGATTTTGTTTTTTTGAAAAATAAACGAAAATATGTTTTCTGCTTATTATAAAAAAGAAATAGAAAATTGCAAACATTACCATATGAGGCCTAAATGGCAAAGTGGACTTTATTTGGGAACCAATTGTGTCCTGTTTTCATCATAAAATTTATTTCAAACATCATAGAATCATTTTTCCATTCAGATTCCTTGGGAATCGGGTCTCAAACCTGAACCTAAGTCATTCGTATCCCTTAGTCTTGAACCCCAAAACCCGGTGCGTGACAGGATGCCTAAGGCTAAGGTTATGTTCTAGATTCTAGTTCATCCCTAGGTGCGGATTTTTAGTGTTTCTTAGATGCAAATTTTAGAGCGTTTCTTCCTGATTGTCCTACATCACCCTTTCATACAATGTTTTGAAAACCGGACCGTTGAGTAAACCGAAAAAAGGAATGGGCAGACTGGTCACCAGTTCAACAGGAATCAAACCGGAATCGAACCGTGACGTTATAATTACATCATTAATAATTTTTAAATTTATAAATATTAAATAAAAATAACATCTAACTCACAATTTAAATAAAAAAAATAAGTGCATCTCATGATCTAAGCATAATTTTAATTAAACAATTAGAATTTTCAACAAAAATAATTAAAATAAAAGCAAAAGCAAAAGAAAGAAAAATAAGAATGAAAGGCAAAACTGTTCTGTAACAGACACATAGCAACACAACATTAAAAAAAGTTCAAAAACAAAATAAATAAAAAATAATAAGAGCAAAAAGCAAATGAAAAAAATAAACGCAAAAAGTTGAAGCAAGCAAGTTAAGCAATAGATGATGCAACAGTGTGAAACAGCAAAAGCCAACAAGATGAAGCAAGAAAACGAAGCGCCGCCGAAAGCACAGGAACAGTGAAAACACTGAAAAGTAAAAAGTTATGTGGGGGAAGGGGTCAGAAGCAGGATCATTTGAAAAAATTTTAAGTTAAAAATAAATAAATAAATAAATAAAATTTAAAGTTAAACACTTAAACAGTAGAAAAATATTAGGACCGATGAAAATTCAACCGGTTTTCTTGAACCGGTACCGGTTTGACCGGGTCACCGGTTCAACCGCGAATTTGGACGGTTTTCATTAAAAACACCGGTTTTTATATCTAGCCGGTTTAATGGGTTTAACCGGACCGTTGGCCGAGCCGGTCACCGGTTGAACCGGCCGGTCCGGTCCGGATTTTAAAACATTGCTTTCATACACATTTTAAAGTTTGGTTACTCCAATGCTCTCGTACAATCAGTTTCTCCAGCAGCATCAATGACAACAAACCAGGTACATACTCTTTACTTCTAGATGTAAACATTCTGCGAATGGCATATTATTAAGGAAGTCGTCAGCAAATATTGAGAAAATTTAATATGATTGTCAAGGTGCATCACTATTCAATCCAAACTATCCTCTTTGTATTGTAAAAAATATCATGAAATACAGCATTATGTCTTGCCACCCTCAAGGATGCGAACAGATCGTACTGTTCATGTAGCAGATTCCAACAGTATTTCTGTGCCAATTGGAACATGCAGGTTAAGTTTGCAATAGTGGCGCCTCCAGAAATTTTGTCTGATGGGTTCATTTGCTTTTTTTTTTTCTTCCACAAAAACTTGAATTACATTAAGTTTTTGATGAATGAATTCAATGTCATCTAATTTCAAACATTAAGTCCTAATATGTGGTTATTTTTTGGAAGCTTCTAAGATAGACTCCTAGGTGATGCAACACGTAGAGGAATGAGAGGATGGAATAAAGATAGTGCACAAGGGTAAAAACCCTAACACAAGGCCACAACCATAAACTCAATTTTTCATAAATCAACTCTGAATAATACATCAAAAACGTCTTATTTAAGGCCTAAAAACCTAATTTTAAAAAGAAACTAGAATCCTAAACGAAAAGGAAATAAAAATAAAAATAAAAATCTTAATAAAAAGATGAACTAAAATCTTAAACTAAAGAAAACAAAATAAAATCCTAATTAAAAGATAATTAAAAATAAAGCTACCTATTAAATAGTTAAAATAAAATTGTAAATGAGCATTCGTGTTCCGCATCATTCTCCTTCACTGAGAAAAAGAACTCGACCTCGAATTCGCCTTGAAATACTAAACTCGTCTTGTTTCATCTAATCTAGATCTTCGGACGATTCACAAGGTTCACAAAACTTGATTTGATAACCCAAATTCAATCTTCAACCCCAAAAAATTCAATCAATTCTTGCTTGATAAAATCTTTTGTTGGTAAACCATCAATGAGACGGAGATAAGCTGAGCACATCTTTATATTCAAGAGACTCTTCACTTGATGAAACTGTGTTCTGTATGAAAATGACTTACTCTTCAATGGTTGAAGGAGCAATAGAATCACTGATCTCGTGAGATTAAGTAAAATCAAATTTTGTCTTCAATTTTGTCCTCATTAAAATCTAAAACTACAATTTAGAACCATTGTCTATCTCAGTCAATTGTGGATCCTCTACCATGCATTGGTGTACAAAAAATCGTGGTGGATGAGCACCTGAAATTCCATTAACAATAGTCTCTTTCTCTTCCTTATCTTTCAAAAAGATGATGTTCAATTTATCTAATGTAGCTCGAATGTATGATATATATCCTAGCATCTGGTTATGTTTTCTCTTCATCTTTTGTGAATTGTTCAAAAGCCTCAACTTTGGAGGTAACAATGGCTAGGGAAATAAAGATTTTTGTTTTTTTTGGGGGGGGGGTGCTTAATTTGTTGTTGGCTGGTTTAGTTGTTTAGGTTGGGGAGGACTTTTGTTTTTTAACTAGCACGAGGTTTTTTTGTGTGGTGGGTTTAGGTTTGAGTAATGGGCTTATGTTTAGTTTGGCTTTCTTCTAAACCATGTCTACTTGGAAGGTTTTTTTGTTGGGCCAATAATAGGGTCGGTACAAGGATTGAATGTGAGCTAAATTGGTCTTCAGGTCAAAATGTGGATTTTCTTTCTAGGGTAATGCCAGAGGTCGTCTTCTTTCGTGCGGCTGGTCACACGCAATGGGTAAGGTACAAAGACTAGAGTATGAGAAGAGAGACTGGAATAGGGGACTCTAGGGTTTTGGGATAGCCTACCTCATAAAATCTAGCTAACGATGGTGCCGAAGGTGATGGATGGTTCTCGCAGGAATCAGTAGTGAAGGCTTGTGTCTCAATGGTTTGTGACGCGAAGATTGACAATCGATGATGACCAGATTGATCGACATCAAACATGGATGGTCGTGCTAGTGTTGCGTTCTTGTCTAGAAATCAGAGGTTAACAATGGTCGGATCGGCGATGAACTGAGAGATCACGCTGGTTGGGTCACGATGGAGAGAAGGGTTCGACTAGGGTTTTGTCCCAAAAGGAAGAGGGAGAAATTGAGCATAAAAGAGAACTGGAATCTTGAACCTAAGCTCTAATACCAAAATAATGCATGACGTGATGGGATGAGAGTGTAAAAGAAATGTAGCGTAAAAGGATCGAAATCTAAACACAAGGCCACAGCCTTAAACTCAACTTTTCATTAATCATTGAATAATACATCAAAAGAATCTCTTATTTATAGACCTACAACCCTAAATTTATAAGGAAACTAGAATCCTATACAAAAAGGAAATAAAAATTAAAATCTTAATTAAAAAATAAACTAAAATCTTAAACTAGAGGAAATAAAACTCTAATTAAAAGATAATGAAAAATAAAACTACTAATACCAAATCAAACCAAACCAAACCAAACTAGGCATTTGTCCCAATCATTGAGGTCAGTTACATAAATCCTTTTACACCATTCTACTATGTTAAAAGTCATATCTTTAGTTAGTTTCAACAACTTCATATTTTTTCTTAATACAGCATCCCATGTCAATTTAGGTCTTCCATTATCCATGATCTTGTCGTTCTTTCTTACTACTACATTGGCTGGTCTATATTGTATGTGTCCAAACCACCTTCATCTATTTTCTATCAATTTATCCTCAAATAATACGACCTACCATTACACGAATCATTTCGTTCTCAATTTTATCTTTTCTATTCTTAACAGAAATCCACATTAGCATTTTCATTTCAGCAACACTCATCTTATTCATGTAATCTTTCTTAGCAACCCAACTTATTATCCTGAAAAATAAATAGTTAAAATAAAATTGTAAATGAGCTTTCGTGTTCCGCATAACTAGGTAGTAAATGAAAAGATCAGATTGACCTCAAATGGTAAACAAAATGACTAAGATTAACCAGAGGTCCTACTTTCACATACATTTTCATTCAGCACAATGAGGATATGTGAGAAACCCCAACCAAAGCTTGTAAATACATTATAATGTTATCCATATCTAGTAATTATTTATTGTCATTTGTTTTTCTCAATTTGATGTGGTTAATGGACCCCATATCCATATGCTTAGGTTTAGGGCCACCCCTGCTTGAACTGGTAAATTGATCTTTCTACCCATGAACAATACCCACACACAACCATATAACTCACACAAAGCTTTTAAGCAGTTCGTGTACTAAATGCATCAAACTTCCACTCACATCTATAGCATTACCTAGCATCACGGAACCCAGTTAATGCTAAATAAAGGGTTCTTGGTATAGGTGTCGCAGAAAGTGTGAGAACATCAACTGAAGTTTTAAATGAAGCAATCTTCTCCTTCTGTTTGACACCAAATCTCTGCAAAGCAAAGAAGCATTACAGATGCAAGTCAAGGATCCTTCCACTAGTCAAGCATCAAAATCAAAAGCTATATCAAGGAGAAAGCACGGAACTGATTTGTACCCCACCATTTTTATTTTGGCCTTGCTTTTACAGAATGGGAAAGAATCATTATAAAAACTAAACCAATCGTGTTTCCACTTTCAATGTGGATTTTGAAATGACTACATATGTCCATATGTTTTCTTATTTCATGTTGCACAATCATTCTTACAAATAGGAGACACTAGCCAAATTGAGGGGACATTAGCAATCTTCCAGCATGATCGTAGAGCACTATGGGAGGAAGTATGTGACATCAAAAGTTCAATCAAGCAATTCAGGCGGAAGAAAATTTCAGCTCCCAGAAAGAAAAAAAAAGGGTATAATCTGACAATATTGAATCACAAACATCTGATGATGATCAAATCCATGAGAAAGGTATCCACACCAGATAATGTAGGAAATAATAGATATGTTCCTTCTGAACGAGAAGGTGAAATTATGACAAAAGATACCAAAAGAATTGATTTCAGTTACACTCATATACATATGCTGCCAGTAATAAATGGGTAGACAAGCAGAAACATTAGATGCAAAAAAAAATAGCATAAAGGATAGGCAGCGAACCTGCTCCTCATCAACCACAAGGAGGCCTAGATTATTATACACAACCCGACTACCAAGAAGTGAGTGAGTTCCAACAATAATGTCCAAATACCCATGTTTGATCATGTGCAGATGCTCTTCTTTTTCTGCTTTGGTCTGCATGTTGTAAGAGATATTGTTAATCTAACCACATAGTAGTAGTTAGTATTGTTCAATTATGTTGCCCAGAGTAGAGCAGTGGAAATAAGATGAATTGCATGAGTGGTGCAAATAAAATTTATACAGGTTCAGGATGAAGTAATCACAATACTTCTTAGATAAAACTTCTAGTGGATTTCTCTCATCTTTTTCAAAATTAGGATTCTGGAATCAACAAGGAGATCTTAAAATAGGGATCAAATCACGGATCCCACAAAGCAAAAAGAAGATGGCATATCAATATGTATATAAGCAATCGAAAATTAAGGGAGATTGAGAAAATGTAAAACATATAACATATTGCTCAAACTTTCAGGTGAAAGAAACAAAGAGAAAAGAGTTAAAAATCAACCATAGTTTCTAAGACATAAATAGTAATAAACAGAGGGAAGAAAGAAACTCTAAAAGTGAAGTTTGAAAGTAAGAGAACATATTCAAAGACCCATTGAAATCCTAAATAAACTAAAATATTATAGCTTATGATTAAAAAAAATCGTCCAGACACTTTTTACATTAAACATTCCACTCTTCCAAACATCTTCTTCCGGATACCTTCTTCCCAACTCCTTCGTCCTCCCAACACGTTCTAGTCCTTCCAGATACCTTCTTCTTCATGAACCTTCTTCTATTTCTTCTTCTCAACACCTTATTTTATTTTTTGCATCTGCTTTTTCTTCTAGTTCATTCCTTCCCCTTATTTTTCTTCGTTCCGACACTTTCTTTTTCCTCTTCTCCTTCTTCTTTTTCCTACCAACCCATTATTCTTCTTTTAGTCACTTTCTTCTGCTTCCTGATATCTTCACCTTTTTCATCATCATCATCATCTTCTTCTTCTTCTTCTTCTTCTTTTTTTGATCGACAAATAGTCATACACCCACAACTCTCACACCTTACACTTTGCAAGGTTTGAACTCTCAACCTCCCATTTGGGAAGCTAACACCAATAGCATTGGGCCAAAGGCCACGTGGTTCTTCTTCTTCTTTTTCTTTTTCTTCTTCTATTTGACGCCGCCTTCTTTTCCTACTCAACAACTTCTTATTTTTCTTCTTCCTATTCTTCCGGACACCTTCTACTTCCTCTTCCCCCCATTGACACCTTCTTATTTGTCCCTGCACCTACTTGTTCTTGTTTTTCTTATTCTTCTTCTCAACAACTCATTTTCTTCTTTCTCTTTTCTTTTTGATGATCCCTCCTCCATTTTCTCTACAACTTCTTCCGAACACCTTCTTCTTCAAGATGCCTTCCTCCCTACTCCTCCTTCTTCCCAACACGTTCTAGTCCTCCCTAGTCGACTCAACCGAGCAGAAAGACCCATTTTGGTCTTGTCCCACACGCAAAGACAACGAAGGCAGATTCGTTGCCATCAAATCCTGCTGGGAGAGCTGCTATTATAAAAGCTGTCCTAGGGATAACCCAATGACTGACTAGCTTGAACTTCATTCTTCTTCTTAGGTGTAAACCAGCCCAGTCCGATCTGCCAGGGCAATGTTCTATGAGATCAATATGTACTGCTTTCTCATTATAAATAATCTTCAATGCTTATCCTCCTAAAAAACAGAACTTTGTGACAAAAAAATGGAAAATATCTAATGGTAATCCTATAGAACCTAAACACCTATTTGTTTAATCCAGATATTAACAGTAAATTAGCACAAAAGCATATTTTACCTGAAACCTGCTCAGGAGTCCAACCTTGATATAAGGATACCTTGAGAAACGCTCAGAAATAACTTCAAAATGTTGCTTGGCCAAAACAATTGTAGGTGCAAGTACCATAGCTTGCTTCCTTGCTGAGACCACACAAAAGATAGCACGTATTGCAACTTCAGTTTTACCGAACCCGACATCTCCACAAATTAGTCTGTCCATTGGGGTTTCTCTCTCCGTCAAATCCTTCTCAACATCAATAAAAGCCTGTCACAAGATTCCAAGCTCTTAGAGGCAAAAAGAGTAAAAACCTATAATACATGGACTTGGGTGTGGGCATCATCGGATGTGGGTATCTATTTGTGAGACTGTTGATTCACCAAATTTTCAAGTCCAGGGACACTAGGACACAACTATATTTCATATTTTTTGAATACTTATTTTATTTTGTTAATTTAAAATGGTATTTACCAATTATATAGAGCACTGTATACACAAAATGAAAATCTTATTCATGGGTTGTGGAGTAAATTATTTGTATATACTTGTCGGGTGCATGTCTAACTAGACATATCAAACACATATCTTATACCCTTAACTAAGTGTTGAGCGTCCGACATGGATGCTTTACTAATTTCGCAAATCCTTGTAATATAAGTATTTATTAATGCATGTAAGCTCAAAAAAGATCAAAAATGAAATAAATATTCACAAGACATTTTTCATATAGAAGCGCAAAAATATCACTCCCCTTAACAGGATAAACATGAGGTGCAACCAAGTAAACCTTCAGTTGACACTTACCAACTCTGAGAAAAAAGGAACTTATTGGAACCAAAATATACTTCTGCAATGCATGAATGAGAAGAATATAAACCATACCTGTTTCTGATCCGGTGTTGGCTCATAAGGAAATTGAGCTGCAAATTCAGCCATGGCAGGACTCTTTGGGTAAGGAGGCCTTCGTTGCTTCAGCCTATGTAGATACAATTCCATCAAGTCAACGACCATTTTCTGAACTGCAACCTTCCCTTTTATCCTTCTCCTCTCCCATGCACTAGTGTCACTTAATTTGCTCAAGGTTCGTGGCCTTCTAGTTTCATTTGGGCTGGAAAAGATGATTATATATATTACATTTATTAAAACACAGGTATAACGAATACACTACACTAGGGTTTTTATTTGGAAATTCCATGCCACATTACAACATGGCCTGACATAATTCCCGAATTAATTTCATCGCATAATACCATTAATAAGAAAAGTGAATCCCCTATAACATTAAAATTGCATCAGAGATTGGCACCGAGTCCTTCTCTTTGTGCATTACTGATGTGCAAACTTACTAGACACAATCAAGAGGATATCTCATGGGATGCTTGCTAAAAACATATTTTCTATTGACAAATTTAGAAGAAGAAACTACTCTAGTTAAAGAGGAGTAAAACACCCACACAAAAAAAGCATCGGTAAGCCTGGAAAAATAAAGACCTCTAAAACACATTATAACGGGTGCAAAGTACGCCAAAAGGCAAAACCCCACTAACTAAAAATAAATAAACAGCTAAAGAACATAAAGATTTGACCAGAAGGCTCCTAACTTCATAGGCATCAGATGATCATAAATAAGTTAAACTGTTGTGCCAACTGGTTCTGGGACTCGATTTTATTCTGATGGGCCAATTGGTTCTGGGACTCGATTTTATTCTGATGCTGGTAAACTTTGGACGAGGACTACATTTGGGGTGTATTAATTCACCAAGCTAAGAAGAACCTGCCTCCACAAACTTTTGGGCATTTTGGCTGCAAGTATAACCAAAAAGGGAGGGGGGAAATGGCTACTACACTTACGTGGCAGTATTACATGAAATTTTAATTTTGGCTTTCCTCAATCTACCGTGTGCCTAAAAAATCCTTGCCATTCTTAGCACACTTCACATTTTACTTACTTTAAGAACTTATATAAACTTGACTGAAATGATGCTTAACATTCTAGGCATCATTTATATAAATCAAGTTTCAGCTCTACCTAGTACTTCGATTGAGAACTGCATATGGGCTGCCTCACTAAAACCAACCATTTCTAATATCTTGAATAGACTTATCTATGAGGACTAGAGATCTTGGGGGACATTGCCAATTGACTTCAACTCAAAAGAGAAGTGTTGCTTGAACATAGTTAAACAAGAAATCTTAAAAGACAGTTATAAAGTCATTTATGGCATCTGATACAAAAGTTAATCAGTTTAAGGAATAGCATGTTCAATAAATGAATGCCGCATAAGTGAAGAAGTTGGCATGGATGAGTGGTGGTATTCAAATAAGAGAATGCTAAGTAAGACAGTGGTATAGCCAGAAATTTTGAGTTGGTCAACCAAAGATTAATTAATAAGGTCAACATAAGACTTGCAAGATTTCCTTAAAACCAGATCTCCCAATAACTGCTAAACAAGAATGAAACTTTATAAAAACAAGGAACTTGGAAAATAATTCTATAAAAGAATTTCTAAAAATTAATCTATAGTAAAAGCTCTCTTGAATCAATTTCAACTCAACAAGAAATTATTTTTTGAACAAATATTGCAAGCAAAACTATAAACTAGTCTAACACTAATAAAGCTAAAGTTAAAGGTAGTGTGTTGTTAACTATTTTCTGTTTTTGTATTCAAAAAACATGAAAATTCAAACTAGAAACATGTTTAATAACTGATTTCATTTAAAAAATAATAATAATACAACCAGTTCCCAAAATTTCCCACATTTGAGGAAACACAAAGAAAAGTGTTTTCACTTGTTTTGAAAACAAGCTTTCACTTATTTTAAATTGAATCCGATACTATAAGAACCATGACATTCATTTAATGAAAGGTAGATGATAAGAGTATGTTACTTCTTTGCTTTCGTTCACAGAAGTTTATCTATTTTAAATGATGAAAAATCTAAAAGGAGTGTCCAAAATAACCCATCCCACTGATAAACCCCAAATACCAATAAATCAAACACAAGCCACATGTATCAAATAAATCAAAAAACAGTCTGCAACAATTATACACCTGGTGCAGTTGGATGTCAAAACTAATTTCCTACACAAGGATCTAGACAAGGACATCTCTATGGTGCAATCACACGGATATGTAGTGGAGGATCAGGAAAATCTTGTATGCAAGTTCAAGAAAACCTTATATGGTTTGAAACGGGACCCGAGGCACTAGTATAAGAAGTTTGACACTTTTATGGAAAGTGCAGGATTTAGCAAATTCCATGTGGACCACTGTTGTTATTTCAAGAAATTTTCTACATCTTATCTTATAGTATTAATGTATGTAAATGGCATGCTAATTGCAGGGTCTAGCATGGATAAGATTGAGAATCTCAAGTCACCGTTGTCCATAAAGGATCTAGGGGTAGCCAAACAGATTGTTGGCAGGACGATCGGCCAGGATAGGGTGAACAAAAAGGTGAAGCTCTCCCAAGCAAAGTGTTAGATTGCTTGATACACATTGTTTGGCCCATTTCTTAACAGCTTAAACTTTTGGGACAATTTGTGACTCAACATAGTATTAGAGCTCTGATTCCATGAGATCTTGGGTTCAAGTCTCATGACGTGTTTTCCTGTTATATTTGTTATTGTGTACTGTATATGTTGGCATACATGTTCAGTTTAGTTTGTTTGCCTCTTCACATACGAGACAGGATCGTACGTGAGGGGGAGTGTTGGATAACTTAATATTGTTGAGCGCATTTCCTAATAGCTTAAGCTTTTGAGATAATTGGTGACTTAACACGGAGTATGTTAAAAAGGTGTTGAAACGGTTCAATATGAATGATGCTAAGCCTGTTTGCACACCTTTGGCAAGCCATTTTAAGCATTCAAAGGATCATGGGGCAATCAATGAAGAAAAGAAGAGGATGACTAAGGTATCTTAAATGTCAACCGTATGTAGCCTAAGATATGTCATAATATGCACGAGGCCAAACATTTCCTATGCAGTAGTTAGTTAGGTATTCAGATTGCAGAAGATTGTAACTATCTCTACCACGAAAACATAATATGTAATAACCATAGAGGCATGCAAGGAGTTGATATGGCAAAATAATTTCTTGAAAGAGGTAAGAAACAAAACAAGTGTCAGTTGCTCGGTGATAGTCAAAGTGCTATACATCTAGTGAAGAACTCGGAATTCCAATCAAGGATCAAGCATATCGACATCAAGTATCACTTTATCTAATCTCAATTGTAAGAGAAGCAATTTGATTTGGAGAAGATTCACACAAGTGAGAATTCTACAGATATGTTCACTAAAGTGGTGACGGTGGAGAAGTTAAAGACTTATTTAACTTCGGTCGGTCTTCAAGCTTAGAAGACGAAAGAAGGCTCCGACATGTTCACTTGTTCGATTTGAGGAAACGACAATTTTTAGGGTATCAGAAGGCTTAGAATGGATTAATTTCAAGTGGGAGATTGTTAAAAAGTGAAGAAAAACCTTTTTGGACCAAATTGTCCGAGCAAGGCCTCGAGTCATCTAGGCGGAACAAAGTAGTGACGATGGTTATAAGCACTAGTCAAATCCATCCAAACTGGGCCTCCGGCTTTCTGGACGAAATGAGGCAGAGAGGGCCAAAAATTATGGTCGTCCAGACGAGGCTCAATTCCATCCGAACGGATTACAGCATACCAGCAACGCGTTTTAACCCTAATTATCATGTTTAAGCAATCTATTTAAAGGGTTTATTGTTCTAAATCCTAACCGCCGTGTGATTTAACATTGTAACTCTATTTTCTCTCAAGAATATTGAAACGTGTGAGTTCATGGACATAGGCACCAATTGTCAAACTACGTAAATCTTCGTATCGTGTTTCGTGCTTCATTCTTGTTCGTTTCTTTCTTATGTGTGAATGTGCGTGTTTGTGCGGGTGGAATTTTCCAACAACTCTCCTCATCCTCCTACTAGCAACTCTTCCAATTGCCCTCCTCTCCTATCAGAAATCATCAACAAGCAATTCATCCACCCACTAGCAAACCCTTCAACAACCTCCTCCTAGCCAATTAACACTTCTACCGACCCTCTCATTTGTTCACAAAACATGATTTTAACACACACATATATACACACACACACACGCTAAACATGCTTTTTTGTTGTTAACAATAACAAAGTGTTTATGAATTTTTTGTAAATAAAAAAGTAAAACTGGCAACATTACCAAACAGCACCAATTAATCGATTCCATAGTAGTATAATTCATCAATCTTAAATTTCAACAACTATACACGTTAATTTGAGGATTTTTAGGGTTTCTTCAACAACTATACACATTTCATCTTTCTTCTTCTTGGTTTCCCCTTCCCCCACCCTTTGCATGTGCGTGTGTGTCAGCTTATTTAAAAATTGGGTTCAAAAGCTTCTTATCATCTAGACTAAAACACGAGAGATGGGATAGTAAGAGTGACTAGTTGTTCTCCTTCAAAGGCTAGACTCTGACATTAAGAAAATTGTGAAACCAAGTCATATTCTTTAATAGAATAGGCTTGGGGTGGCGAAAACTTGACGAATAGCTTTGGCAACTGATGAAAATGGTTAAGTAAAAGCTCCCATATAAAGTTTATGATTATATACTTTGTGAAAGCTAAATAATAAATAAGGTTAAACACATCAACATCTAAGCATGAGTTGAAAAAAGGAAAAATAACAAAACAAAATAAAACACAAGCGAAAGATGAAGCAATATAAGAAACTACAAAGGAGTATAAACATTTCCACCTCTGCGGGGGCCGCAAATGGCATATACTTTCCTTGCATTAATCAAGGAAATTAGTTATCATACAGTCAAATTCAGAGGACCGATCCATGTAGCATATGTTAAGTAATTACCAATAAGGATTGTTCAGTTTAGAGAAAATAGATTGAGGTGGTTTGGACACATACAACGTAGATTAGTTGATGCAGTTATAAGAAATAGCGACAAGATCATGAGTAACGAAAATACTAGGAGGGGTAGACCTAAATTGACATGGGATGCTGTATTAAAAAAAAAATGAACCTATTAAAACTAGCTGAAGATATGGGTCTTAACTGAGTAGAATGACATAAAATGATTTATGTAGCAAACCTCAATTAATTGGGACAAATGTTTAGTTTGGTTTGGTTTGGTTGTTCAGTTTAGATGATCTGAGTTGATGTGGGTTGGATGGGGCAATTGGGAAAGGTTTGGAGCTCTTTGCCCGGGAAATACAAGAAGGTTTAGAAAACCTTCAATAATAATAATGTCATCAAAACACAGTGTTGTGCAGAAATGGCAGCTCATTACTAATACTGACTCGCATGGATGGGCTGACATCTCATCCATTTCTGGCATGAAATGCAAGGAGCAGAGAATGCTTCAAAAGACAGATTGCATTGTTTTCTTCGCAGTATAAAGAATAACTATGGCATACAAAAAAACACTAAATTAGCATGATTCCACAAATTAAGTAGTCCAAAAGAAACAGAAGCAGAGAAAACATGACCTGAACATACAAAGCGCGGGGATTATTAAAAAAAAAAAATGCAGTTTACGACATTAGGATTGAATTTTAAAGAACTATGTCCTTCACTGCTGAGGGAAAAACATAAATCATAGCGCTTTTTCTTCCAACTGGATGCGACCGTTTCT
>JAULJZ010000002.1:5713746-5725638 GCA_032270985.1 Heliamphora pulchella | reverse complement strand
CTATTTAATTTAAATAAAAAGAAAAAAAGTAACTTTTTACCTAATCAACTTTCTTAAAAAAAGCTTTTTTAAAAGATTTTTTGTGGCTTTTTTTCAATTTTTATTCTAAATTTTTTATTTTTTCGATTCGTCATGATAAAAAGAATCTAAAGTTGTAGTTGTTTTGGTTAAAATTAAGAAAAATTCACTAAAAACGAAAAAGATATTGTAAAAGCCTTAAAGATATCTTAATTTTTAAAATTTTTTTGTAAAATATTTTTACTTTTCTAGTTTCTTGTATTGAGAAAAATCAAAAAGTATCTTCGTTTGAATTAATGTAAAAAATTATTAAAAAATAAAATTAAAAAAAATACTATTGTGCCTTTTGATTTGTTAAAATCTCTAACTCTTGTTGAGCCATGCATCTCACATGGAATGAATAGTCTGTACTACGTCCTACTCATTGTTGGTGATAATAACCCCAACCTAACTAATGATGAACATTGTACGGAGGTAGATCCGTAGAGGTGTTTGAACTATGTTGGTCGAATCCACCCTAAATGAACTTTCAAGTAATTTAAGAATTCTGCACAAGATGACAAACGTAAATTGGCTGGTGGTGAATGCCGAAAGTCACTCCGGCGATAAAGTTAAAATTGGGCTTTGTTGAGATAGAAAATAAAATGACATAGTTTCTCTTTTAGAAAATTTTTCATACCTCAATGTATTGGGCTTAGTCCTCTTTTATAGGGGCCGATTGATATAACTCTCTTTGGGGGCTCATGATGAGTTGGTCCCATCATGAGCCTTACCCTGTAGATAGATGGGTCAAGCCCATATGGCCCGAGATGATAGTTGCATAGTGAGCATACATTCCTAATATAGTTGTCATTAATGTTTTCAGCTCAGCCAAACTACCCTCATCAATCTTTGGTACTCGGTCACACAACCTTTATTACTGACGTCAGACTGACCCAGGTATCCTTTTTGTACTAGGCCAGTACCTCTGCTAGCCATACCATGCTCGGCCATGGTGGACCCGTGAGGTCGGCTTTATCTTTTCCGGCTTGCATGACTCGCCCTTCTATTCTGGGCCCAATGGGCCTCTAGTGGCCTGGCCCAAGTTGAATCTGGCCTCTTCAGACATAGTAAAATCTAGAGTTAATCAGGGATCAGTTCTTTTTTAGAAGGTTGTAAGAGTTTTAATCCTGTTAGATTTTGAATTTTGTGTTTAGTAATTTTTTTAAAATATAATCAAAATTTGGGCTAAATTACCCTTCATGACCCGGTTAAATATTCCAAATTGATTAGCCATTAAATAGTCAAGATTTTATGGATTTTGTTTCGATTAGGACATAATTTTAGCATCCATTTTTGTATTGGTTATCCTGATACGGTGAAAATTGGAATAGAATCCATGATCCGATCAAATATTCTAAATTGATTTGCCATTAAATAGTCCGAAATTTATTGACTATGTTTTGATTAGGTCATGATTTCAGCATCCATTTGTGGGTTGGTTATCTTGAAAAGGTGGAAATTGGTATAGAAATGCCATTTTTTAGGATTTGAAGATATTTTCTTTTCTTTTGGGGTTAAACATAAATATTAATCGTTAAGCAGTACCATATTATCCAAGATGAAGTCTTCTCTGATAAATGTAAATAATAAATATAAATGATAAAGAATACAGTCAACGGTCTAATGAGATACTGTAGTACAGAAGTAAATGATAAATATATCAGTATCTACTTTGCAACACATCTGTTAACATCGTACACCAATATATAACTAATAAATGTAGTAGTTTATATACTGCAACATGTTTGTTGAAATCATACAACACAGTAACAAATGATAAATGTATCAATTGCTACTTTGCAACATGTTTGTTAAGATCCTACAGTAAATACGTAACTGATAAATATATCACTATCTATACTGCAACATATCTATTAAGATCCTGTTGTACATAAGTAAATGATAAATCTATAATCCAATGGTGATTTGGAAGGTTGCTTCATCTACTATCTTTGATCCCTATGTCTTCTTCAAAGTTATAGTGTAGATTCAAACCAATGAAACCCTTCGAACCTAGGGTTTGCGTTGTTTTGTCTTCTCCGAATGGGTATGCGCCAAACGAAATAATCTTCATGTGAGCCGAACGAGTTTTCGGGGATGGAGGGAGCGAGAAGCATTTGAAATCACCGGTTCCGTTATTTTGAGAGATACCATTTTGGTTTATTAGTAGCCAAATTCATCAAATGGGTTGACACTCAGTGTTCTGAATAAAAACGTTTTGTGTCGACACAAATTGGTATTTGAGTCGACACCTTAAGGTAAAGTACGATTGAAATTCTCAAGCGTGTCGCCACCATTGAGAAATTGAGTCGATATCCTAACATCTTTGTCTAAGACGTTTTAGGAACTCAGACGAGTCGACACCAAATGATTTTGGATCGACACCTTCGGTATTGGACCAAGATTCATTTTGAGTTGACACCAAATGATCCTTCGGGTTCCAACATAAAATCCCACGGCGTTAACTCCAAGGTTCTTAGTATCAGAGACCTCTCTCTCTCTCTATCTCTCTCTCTCTCTCTCACACACACACACACACACGCACGCATAAACACACAATCAGACACATATCATGGCTTCTTCAATGGTGAAACTGGGAGTCCTCGCTCCCTTCTACTCTCAGCTCAAAGAGTTCCCGCTCATCAGTTCCAGTTCAATCCGTACTCCTTAGCTGAGATCCTCTCAACTTTTTTCGCTCAATGTCACACTAAAATGCACAAGAAATGCGTCTGTTGTTCCTATAATCAGAGCCCAGGGCTCTCCCTCTCCAGGTATACATAGCATTCCCAAATCCATTCTCATGTTTTTCCAAGAATTTGCTAGTGGGAGTTCTAGTTTTTTTTTCCCAAACTCAATGTTCTGCTTGTAGATTATATCCCAAATGCCAAATTCTACAAAGTAGAGGAGATTTTGAGGTGCAGGATCTGAATTCTTTCAATTCTTCTAATTATAAGATTTCATGGTGTTGTTTACTTATTGTTTTTTTCTATTAGTCTAAGGGTTTTTTAATTAGATTTTGATAATTTTTATAATTTATTTTCTTAATTAAATTGATTTAAAATGATTATATTTAATTATTTTTAAAAAGGTAAGTGTTGACACCTCATGACAAATGAGTCGACACCTTATGCCATTTGTGCTGACTCTTTGCATCAAATGGGTTGACACTCAGTGTTCTGAATAAGAACGTTTTGTGTCGACACAAATTAATATTTGAGTCGACACATTAAGGCAAAGTACGCTTGAAACTCTCAAGTGTGTCGACACCACTGAGAAATTGGGTCGACACCCTAACATCTTTGTCTAAGATGTTTTAGGAACTCAGACAAGTCGACATCAAATGATTTTGGGTCGACACCTTCGGTATTGGACCAGGATTCATTTTGAGTAGACACCAAAGTATTTTGAGTTGACACCAAATGATGCTTTAGGTTCCAGACTTCGGGTTTTTGGGATGACATCAAATTCACATGAGTCGACACCAAAACATCATCCGGGAAACAAAATGAGTTAGCACCATAGAGAAATGGGTCGACACCAGAACTACAAGTCATTTCTCGATTCCAAGTCAACAAGGGTCGACACCAAAGTTTGTTGAGTCGACACAATTGTTCCTTTCGAAAGCAAGAGTTTTGGGTTGACACCAAACGAAGTTGAGTCGACACCAAAACAGCCGAAACTGTCTGAAAGTTTCTGAGTCGACACCAAACGAAGATGAGTTGACTTTAAAAGTCTCGAGACTGACTGTAACTTTTTGAGTCGACAGCAAACGATTATGAGTCGACACCAAAGTCTCACCTGAAAATCTGAACAAATGCGCTAGGTCAACACCAAATAATTCATAAGTCGACACCATTATGTAGGTGAGGTAAAAGTAGAAATTAGGTCGACACTAACGAAGATCTAAGTCAACACAACCACTTGAGATTGTAAACACAACCACTTGAGATCTAAGTCAATAAGGATTGTTTTGTAGGATCTTCTTGAGATTGTAAAAGGCTTTTGAATACGCCTGTGAAGCATTCGATCCTAGTAGATATTCTCAATGGGAGTCTTGAGGAGTAGACGTAGGCTTGAAAGAAGACAAACCACTATAAATTTTGGTGTCTGGTTCAATTTCTCTCTCCCCAACCTATGTGATTTTCTGCTATCATATATATTGCTATATCTGTTTGAGAAATTAAAACGTTTTTAAAATTTTTATTATTTTTTTAAAATCCAATTCACCCCCTCTTGGGTTGTCGGAACTATCATTTTCCTTATTTCTATCGCTTGTGTATTGACTATCTTTCCCTTTCAAAGACTTGTTGTTTCTATTAAAATTTAACCCGTTGGGCTTCGGCATTTGTAATTCTTATTCCTGCTGTTGTTTTGCTGGTGAATTTCTGACAAAGTAGACCCTGGCGAATCTCACAGGTTTCATCGGTAAGAATGACCAAATTCAATTTACGCTACTACTTCAAGTCATTAGTTTGCGAGTTCTATGGGATGTTGCTTGCAATGATAAGAAGTTATTCTGTTGAAAAGATAGAACTCATAAGTAATTTATACTCCATTTTAGTTTTTGTACTTGGCCCCTAGCACAACCATTATACGCTCAACATCATTTGTGTGGAATTCACACTTTAATGTCGATGTATTTCAATTGAAATCCAAAAAGAAGGGGGGGAAACACAAAGTACACTTGGTCCCTATTAACCGAGTCTTGGAGACACCTAATTATGGAATTTGAAAACAATATCCGACAAACTGCAACAAGTTACCTGCTTACATTCGTAGCCATCCTTATGAGACTTGGTCAGCAAGTGTAATATTGACACCTTTTCACACCATTATCTCATGAACTTTGCTATAGTAATCTCCAAACGGAGTTGGCATGACAAAATTGGACGGGAAGAGAGGACAGCACAAGTTTGATTATCAATATTTCTTTTGATTGTATAGCCACATACAGAGTTGCTTGTATTAGATTACACATAACATACCCCTCATCCTTCATGCATTATTAATGAGCATTTGTTATATTGATGAATGAATCCTTCTATAGCGACCTGTGTTATATGGTCGCTATTATTTCATAACGAATAAAACTCTCTAAGGATTCATGCAACACAAGTGTTCAAAACACTCAATACATCAAACTAAAATGGGAAAGAGGGAAAAAAACTGGCTTCGGACATAGTACGTGGTGGCACCTGTGGAAAAAGTGAAGTTGCAAGACTTAATCTGATGCATAAAGATGTTTCGAATTCTAGATGACTAGATTTAGATGATCATCAAAAAAAATTAGGCAAAGAATCATGGTATCAATACCGGTTTGACTATTATGTATTTATTTCACATTTTTTTGCTTGTCCAAATGTTATTAATGCTACAAAATAAGGTTGATCTTCCATATTGGATTTGCCATAATTCTGAAAAGTGCTTACGCGTAGTATTCCAAGTCCACCCAACTTCACATATAACATGCCACAAGTACTGATATATATGGAATACACTTGTATTCCCCGACAAGTTTTATGTAGTAAATTAGTAATAGCATTTCAACTACTATGTTCCATGAACACACGCATGACTCGTTACCATCCAATGGCTAATGACCATGGAAAGATTTAGGCAAATTAATGTTCAAACTGATGTCAATTGTAATAATGTTATGAGGATAAAGAGGGAAATGTGAAGCATAGTTTTGAATATCATAATCGATGGTGATATCAAGTCCATAAGAGTTGTGTGAACTATGAACCTAGATGCGTATGTAGCAATATTTCATAATCTTGGTAAATAATATTCATTTATTATCCCTATAACATGACGCAACAAGTCCTTGCCGTGTTGAAAGCTTGAAGCAATACCACGAATCCTTCCACCATGCACCAAACTGTGGCACCTGATGCTTGCTCACTAACTTCTTGCAAGGACCATCCTTAATGCTTAATTTGTCTAAAATACGAAACACCGTTATGCACAAGATCCCAAATTTAGCAATTCCATATACGCCTAACAACCAGTACCAGTATTTTAAACAATTTTGGAATTGGAACCCATCCATCATGCCCCTTGCAACCTATCTAACTTTTTCATATTGCCACTAGTTAGACAATTTTGGGATTGGAACCCATCCATCACATGTTATTCATAATAAATTATCAGCTAAACAATGATGCAAGCAGGGTCAAGTTGTCTCTAAGTTCGTATATGAAAGTCATGGTTTTAGATATTGGTACCCGATTGCATATATAGAATTATGAGAATCAAGAGCATTGCCTAATACATGGCAGAAAAGTCCGAGTTGTCAATTATGGTTCTTGGATTGACAAAAATCCAAATATGATTGGAGTAATGGTTTTTATATTCGTCACTGGATTTTTTTGAACCTGGTTCTTTCATTGATAAACTTCTATATGGTGGTAGTAATGTCTTTTATGTACCTTGTTGGATTTTGTTTACCTTGAGACATAACATCCCATAACGGTATTATTAAATTTGACATAGTGACAGAGGGAATATTAGCTACCAAACTTTCTCTTTTTTACTATATAGGCAACTGGGCATAGAAAATTGCAATAAGGGAAGTATTATCATAGACATGTTTGTCTGGAAATACTTGTTCAACCACAATGTAAAGTGTAGATGGTAGCACTTGGATATGTAAGCCTAGATGCTTGGAAACCAACTTTTAATTTTTCAAAGAGTTACTTTTTTTATTGGTAATTTAAGAAGACTCAAATTTGAGCTTCTTTGTTTGGGGGATGTAACCTAAATTGTTGGGATGTCCCCTAGGGAATAAGGAATTTATATCTGCAGAAGAAACAAAGTTCTTGAACTCTTGAAGAAAAAGGGAAAAAACTTGATGTCTTGCTCATATGATGAATAATTCTGATTTCAAACTCAAAAATGTAAATGATAGTTGTTTTTTGATTTTGGTTTCTCTGTCTTAAGTTTTGTAATATTACACTATTACTTAGAAATGAGCATTAGATTTATAGGCTAATGTTCTCTATATTTGAAACCACCAAGGGCCAGGCTAAAGTACCAAACCGAAGGAGATTGTTTCACCTTGCCCTTGTAGCTGTTTTTAGGATTTCAGTGTTTTTAGGCTAATTATTGTGTATGTGCGTGTTTTATTGAGCAACTACACAGAAATCGACACGACACGCAAATCTACGTGATTCAAGAAGAAAGCCTACATCAACAGCTCACACTGTATTTAACTATATTGTGAATGATGGAGAAAATTTCAACTAAGTACCCTTACATCTGCAAATTGTTGGTCTTGAGTCCATACTAATTAGGCTACACAAAACTCGACGAATGCTACGTTTTATGATATCGCAACCAGATATTTTTGCATTTACGTGTTACGAGGTGATTCCTTTGCCTCGTGGCTTGCATTTTGTTTCAGCATTCGAGCTTTCAACAATGGTTGTATATCAAAATGATTAAATAAATCAGTAATCTTTATGCTATAAATGATTCCTTAAGTTATGAAATGTTTATCCCGTTTCATCTCTAGGTATTAGAATTTGAAGATCCACCGAATTGATCTTGTCACTTCTCTTTTGAAGAAATAAATTCCACAAAAAATGTAAAAGAGCTCCAAAGTTTTTGGTTATTTGGTTAGCGTGACATTTTTGCCTCGTGAGATGTTGACAATAAAATTTATGAACTTGATCAAAACCAACACATTATTTTTCAGTGTCTTGTTTCATTTTGCTACGTTTTCATTGTTAGTTATTATCTTATTGGGGTCTACTTATAGTCCTATTTATCGATCCGGCACAAAAGGAAAAGGGGTTTTCAATACCTGTCACACATGTCAGTTCTAAATTCCTCATTTACAAAATATGCAAGCTCTGCTGAAAATGGGCATTCGTGGTGTTACGATATCAGATGTTCGAGGTTTTGGTGCCCAAGGTGGTTTGACGGAAAGGTAGGCAGGTAAGTGCTTTTCTTGTTGCCATCCTGAATCTTTCAAAATTAAACACTATTTCTAAATCCCTTTGTTCTCTTCTCGTTTACCATCACAAATTCATTCATGTTAGGATTTAGATCCGAGGTTTGTTTGGCAATCCATTTGAAAAACACTCATTTATCTTTTTGCGATATTTCATTCCATGGAAATAAGTTATTTTAGTTGAATACTCTAAGTTATGCATGAAAGTTTTGAAGTTATTTGAAGTTTGGATGCTCATATTGCAAGATTCGTCAGACAGATTGATGGACATATTAATACGAATTGATTACAGATTGATACGGATCGACCACCGATCGATCGTCTACACAATTACTGCAATCATCGAAAGACAGATTGATGGATAGATTAATATAGATCGATCACCGATCGATCAATAAAAAGTCTGATCGATTGGTCTGTTTGGCGATACATCTTTGTGAATTCAACGGTGGTTTTGTAAAAATTTTTGTAACCAAAACTTATTCATAGTGCTTGATTTACCTGAACTTAGATTAATCCCGTGGTTTTTACCTGAGTTGAGGTTTTTCACGTAAAAATCACGTGTCTCGTGTGATTATGTTTATTTGCGTGCGTTATTGATTGTGATATATCGATTAGTGCAAATCAAATCAATCTTAAAAAGTAAGTTTTCAATTGGTATCAAAGCGGGTTACTTAAAAGATTTATAAATTTTTTTATAGAAGTGTTGATTTGGTTGGTTGATTTGCAATACTGGATATGATCAAAGAAGGCACCTTGACCGGTAGATCTCTCTTTCTTGACGGATCAAATTATCCGTAATGAAAAGTTAGAATGGGGGCTTTCCTAAAATCGATTGATGAGAGGGTATGGCTTTCAAGTGTCGATGGCTATACGTATTCTACCATGATTGTTAATGGAGAAAGTATCTCCAAGTCCTCAGCTAGATGGGATTAAACAGATTTTGAGAAAACTGGTTGGAATAACAAAGCTATGAATACTATCTTTAATAGAGTCACACAAAAAAAATTCCGTAGACTTAGCACTTGTTACTTGGCTAAAGAAGCTTAGGATATTCCAAGTCACTCATGAAGGAACTCAAACCGTAAAAATCTCAAAATTCCAACGTCTCACCACAAATTTTGAAACTTTACGTATCGAAGACAATGAATATCTTGACGATTTTTACGCCAAGTTAAGTAACATTGCCATTGCTTCTTTTAATCTAAGTGAGAGAATTTTCAACTCCAAAATTGTTCGAAAAATTCTTAAATTTTTACCCAACTGATTCCAACCAAAGGTTACTGTAATAGAAGAGAGTAAAGACATTAATTCTCTTAATGTTGAAAATTTGGTTGAAAACTTGCAAACCTATGAGCTAAATTTTTAAAACAATAAAGTTTCAAAAAATGTGGCTTTTACTTCTGCTCAAGGTGCTGCAACTCTGATGATGAATTTGATCCCAAGATGATGACTATTTTTGTGAAAAAGTTCAAAAAAAATTGAAAAAATTAAACGCCTAATCAAGAGGATAAGTCTCAAAAGAGAAGAGGTAATTACAAATTCAGAAATATGTCAAAATTTGATAAGAAAGGGTCAAAGAGTCAACCTTTTGGTGTTCAATGCTATGAATGCAAAGAACATGGACATATTGCTCAAGAATGTCAAAATAATCTTAAAAGAAAGCAAAAATGGTTCACTGTCACATGGGATGATGAGTGAACATGACATGAGCGATGAAAATGATTCCAATTATGGAGATGGCAATGCTATTGGTTTTGTTGCTTCTGTCCAAGAGAGTGACACAGAGTCTGATCATGAAAACGTTGTCAGTGACTCTATTGAAGAAGATGAGAAAGATGTTAATAATGGTGAAGAAAGTGAAGCTCTTCAACAAGCTTATGACAAGTTTTACAATGAGAGTTACATGTTGACCAAACAAAATGTCAAACTGGTCAATAAACTCAAGTTGTGTGACAAGAAAAAGAAAAAAGTCAAGCAAGAGCTAACTGAAGTTCAAGCACTAGTAGAGAGATTGAGATCAGATAGGGAGACTCTGTGTGAAAAATTTGTCCGTTGTGAAAAAGGGAGAAATGACCTATCTGATTTGAGTCAAACCAGAAAAATCAGGATAGATGTCCTTGAAAAGGAGTTGTGTGCTTGTGTTAATTCCAAGAAAGTGCTTGAATTAAAATTGGTTAAATTTGAAAATGATTTATTGAATGCTAAAGCTACTTTTAAGAAGTGGAATGCAGTTACACTTGCTTTGGATGGAATGCTTGAAAAATAAAAAATAGTGACGGATAAAACAGGACTTAGATTCACTAGTGCCTCGTCAAGTAACTCACTAAAAGGAAAGGAAAAGGCCAATCAGTTGACTCAAAAGACGGTTGCACTTATTTTTGTGCAAGCTGACAAAGCAAAAGTGTCATACTCAAAAAGGGTAGATGGTGGTCCCTCAACAAAAGCCAATGCAAAGTGGAGAAACTAGATGGACAAAACCACAATTTCACATGGTGAGGTAAAAAAGGTTAAATTCAAACTCAGTCTGTCATCATTGTGGTATTCCTGGCCATATTCATCCTAACTATAGAAAACTGAGGAGAGCTTATGCATCTCATGATGATTTAGCACCTATTTGTCATCACTGTGGTGTTTTGGTCATATTAGGCCTTATTGTTGGAAATTGCATAGCTCCTACATCTAAGGCTATGGTTGCTTGGGTAAGAAAAAGTGATTCAGATGGTCTTCTTGCATGTCAAAACCGTTATATTTTTGTTTAGATTTGATTTCCTTAGATAATTCTTAGGTGTTTGTTTGTTTGAGTCTTGTTAGTCTATAAGTTTCTTTAGAGGTTTTTTTTTATTCTTTGTTGTTTCGGTTGCATTTTTTGTGTGTGTTCTTCTTGAGTCTTATCAGTTAAAAAAAAATTCTCATTGTGATCTTGAAAACTTCTCTTAAGTCTATGCATCTCTTCATATCTATCAAAGAGTTTTTCATGTTAATTATGTGTGGATGTTGACAATGGTTGAATTCTGTATTTCTATAACTGAGATATGAATTACATGTTTTCTCTCCGAAGTTTATGCACCTCCATGATTGCATTAATGTAAAGGTTTTCGCACTTGAGTTCAAATTTCTCCTATGAACTTTTCTCACATGACATTTATTGAGTTTTTATAGATTGACTCTCGAGTTTGTAGGTATATAACTGAATTGCCCATGAGTTTCAATGTTCAGCGGTTTTATCGATTGATAGGTTTAGATTTATGAGTGTTTTGTCACGGAATTGCCAAATGAGGAGATTGTTAGGCTTTAGATTCTAGGTTAGTTTGGCAATCCATTTCAAAAACACGTATTAGTCTTTTTATGATATTTCATTCCATGAAAATAAGTTATTTTAGTTGAATACTCTAAGTTGTAGATGAAAGTTTTGAAGTTATTTGAAGTTTGGATGCATATATTGTAAAACTTGTCATATGGATTAATGGACAAATTGATACGAATAGATCATCGATTAGTCGGTGACAAGATCGATTGATCGGTCTGCACAATTACTACAAGCATCGGAAGACAGATCAATGGACAGATCGATATGGATCGATCAACAATCAATCGATAAAAAGACCGATTGATCAGCCTGTGTGGCGGGACATCTTTATATTGCTGCTAGGGTTAGAGTAGTCGCAACTCTTGGGTCCAGAAACTCTGTCCAGCGACTGTGTGCTTTGACGAACAAGATTTCCTAGAGTTTTGTTTGTCTACCGCTTGATGATTAAATAAATTCAACGTTTCCAAGAAGATCGTTGAGCATTCTATTTTCATCCTTTATCAGTTTGTGGCGGATCTTGAGTGGATTTTCAAGAGGTGAAATCCAAGGTGGATTACGTTGACAA
>JAULJZ010000002.1:5680569-5697244 GCA_032270985.1 Heliamphora pulchella | reverse complement strand
AATTTTCCTATGTTAAATCAAATAATATTTCAAAAATGGTATATTAAAATTCATTTAGTTATTCATGAAGAGTTTATAGTTGAACCATTAGCCTTGGTAGATTCCGGTGCTGATCTTAATTGTATCCGTGAGAAAACTAAACAAAATTTACATACAGCTGATGGCAGTGCTATGAATATTAATTATAAATTATCTAATGCCTATATTTGTAATCAATGTATATGTATACAAACAGACTTTGTATTAGTAAAAGATCTCGCTCAACATATGATATTAGGTACACAATTTTTAACAATGATTGCCTTATTTAATGTAACACATCAAGGTATATCTACAAAACTCATGAAAACAGAAGAAATAATATTTTCATTTATATTTCCACCTTAACCACATTCTTTACAAGAATTAAAAACTAACTTAATTTTTAAACAAAAACAAATATATTATTTACAAGAAAAGTTAACATATACTCATATAGAACAACAAATACAGCAATTCGAAACCCAACAAAAAATTGAAGAATTTAAAAATTTATTTGAAAAGATCTATGTTCTACTCTTCCTCATACTTTCTGGTATATGAAACAACATATTGTCTCACTTCCATATGAACCAGATTTTAATAAAAGACATATCCCTACTAAAGTTAGACCATCTCAAATGGATCAAACACAATTAGAATATTGTAAAAAAGAAATTCAAGATTTATTAGATAAAAAATTAATCCATTCAAGTCAATCACCATGGTCATGTGCTGCTTTCTATGTTAATAAAAATGCTGAATTAGAACAGGGCACACCAAGACTTGTAATTAATTATAAACCATTAAATAAAGTATTACAATAGATAAGATATCCAATTCTAAATAACAAAGATTTATTAAATCGTTTATATAAAGCGAAAATCTTTTCAAAATTTGATATGAAATCAAGATTTTGGCAAATCTAAATTAATAAGAAAAATCGATACAAAACAGCATTCACAGTATCTTTTGGTCACTATGAATGGAATGTAATGCCATTCGGTCTTAAGAATGCCCCTTCTGAATTTCAGATGGTAATGAATGATATTTTAAATGATCATATAGAATTTTGTATTGTTTATATAGATGATGTATTAGTATTTTCATCTTTTATATCTCAACATATAAAACACTTACAAAAATTATATAATATTATTAAAAATAATGGCTTAGTATTAAGCGCTCCTAAAATGAAATTATTCCAAATAAAAGTAAGATTTCTAGGACATAACATCTATCAATGAACAATAATTCCTATAGACAAATCTATTGAATTTGCAAACAAATTTCCTGATAAAATATTAAATAAAAATCAATTACAAAGATTTTTAAGAAGTTTAAATTACATAAAAGAATTTTATCAAGATATGCATAAAGACACTAAATTGTTATATCAAAGATTAAAAAAGGATCCTAAACCATGGACAGATAAACATACGTATGCTGTTCAAAAGATTAAAAAATATGCTAAACAACTCCCATGTTTGTGTTTACCCAATCCACAAGCATTTAAAATCGTAAAAACTGATGCTTCAGACATTGGTTATGGAGGTATTTTCAAACAAAAATATCAAGGTCAAGAACAATTAGTTCGTTATACTAGTGGAGTATGAAAACCAACTGAAGCTAACTATTGTTATGTGTATAACAAAATTTGAAAGTGATTTATTAAATCAAAAAATTTTATTAAAAATTGATTGTAAAGCAGCTAAAGACATTTTGCAAAAAGATGTTCAAAATATTGCTTCAAAACAAATTTTTGCTAGATGGCAAGCTATTTTATTAATATTTGATTTTGATATTTAGTATATTAAAAGTGATACTAATTCTCTCTCTGATTTTTTTACTCGAGAATTTTTACAGAAAATTCAAAGTCCTTCTATATACACAATCTCTAAAGATAAAGGTCCTATGAGAGATTTTCCTTCCAATCCATTACGCACCCAAATGAGAGAGACCTTCCCTAAACTCAAGAAACCTTAACCCTATACTCCTCATGAAACTTTGTTCCCAATAATTCCTCTAGAAGATGAGAATTACCAAAGTGTGTTAGCCACCAGTGACCCAAATAAACCCAAAGTTATTACTTCTTTTATAGGAAAATATATTCCTCCAAAGTGGCACTATATTTCTGAAATTGAAACTCCTTCCAGGAAATATTTTAAAAATATATTATTAGAAACTAATTCTATTAAAATCCAACACAATAGCAATAGTAGTGATAGAAGCATCATTAACTATTCTAAATGTGTTATTTTAAAAATCATTTCTAAACGTGAATTGGGTCATGAAGACTCTTTCAATAAACATTTTAAAAATGAGTCTATTTCCCCAAAAACCTATAATTTCTATGATTATCAAAAAGCATTTTCTCATGTCTTATATTTTCAAAATGACACGATGACACATTCGTGGTCTTTAAAATTTTACAACAATTTTTAATCATCTATTCCTCATTGGTTTCATGTTTGGTGAAATCAATTCAGTTCACATCCTTCTATTCTTCCCCATGAATTAAAAGAGTCTTATGAGCACTATCTAACCTATGTTAAATCTCAAAATCCTTCGCTTTTATATTTTTATGTTGACTTTTCCCTTCCATGGTTACTTCAATGGAAGTACACAGTCAGTATTGCAAATTTGATCCATTATCTTGCTAGAGAATTTGCATCTCGTTGGTGGGATAAGTTCAAAATTCTCAAAGAAATTTACCCTCAAACTTTAAAGCAATATTGTGTAAAGAAAGCTCATGCTCAAAAGACTTTCCAATCATTCTCATCCTATAAATCCAAACTTGTTTCATCTTCTTCTCCTAAATCAATCAATTTTGATTCTTCTGATTTTATTAATGTCAATATCTCATTCATCAAATCCAAAGTTCTTTCTAAAAACCCTTCATTGATCTCATCGAAAGCCGCTTTGAAAAAAGCACTTCTCAAAGAATTAAATACTCAACTTGAAAATGATGATCTCCTTGGAGAATTATTATCTGATCCAGTGAATCCTCAATCAAACGAAGATGACTGTTTCGGTGTTAATTTTGATACCCAGTCTTTGTGATTATTTAAAACTCATATTGATCCATTATTATTATTAATTTATCGAAAGAATAAATGGTTCGTACATCCATCTTATGTCTCTCTATCGAAAGAATCCAATGACACTAAAATGCCCTAAATTATCGAAAGAATCCCATGGTCTGCCAAGCCAGCTGGAATCCAATGGTCTGCCAGTCGACTTTTTCTTGTCCCCTTATTGCTTTGGATACTCTTCTTTATCGAAAGACAAAAGATGCCTTCTCGCCTTTTAACGCGTGCAAAGAAACAAATAACTTTTCTTAAATTTATTCGGTGCTCTATAAAGATATTCGATGCCCTATAAAGTCATTGGGCATTATGCAAGGATTTTCAGTGCTCTTTGCAAAGTAATGGTCCAAAAGCATATTTTATCATCAGATTCCCCGACAATGGTTACTGTTACAAATTGTAATGGAATAACCTTTTGTAAAAGTAATTATTATGTCTTTTCCTGTTCATTTCATGTAATGTAATTTCTTTTCATGTCCGAGTCTTGAGTCGAGTCTATATAAGCCCATTGAGGAAGGGTTGTTTCCTCATAACTAAGAGTGAGTTTTCTTAAGTCTCATCTCAGAAGGATCTTGTCTATTTCTTGTGTGATATAGAATTCTTTCGAGTTTTCAATTCTATATCGAAAGATTGTAAGTTTCTTTTCTATTAAATAAGATCTCTTTTATGTTTGTCTGTTTGTTTATTTTAATTATCATTTACTTTATTAATTATTAAGAAGATTTAGATTAATCATGATCCAAGGTTGTATTGGGCCTGGTTATATATATAATCATGATAAATTTATCCTAATTGACCGTGAGATATGTATAAAGTTTGGTCTAAAATTTCATTTTAGCTACTTTTTAGGAATAAAGACCAAACTCTAAAATACTATTCTACTATGTTTTATTTTCATATATTGTACTTAAAATGCCCTTAAAATAAGTCTGAACATTTCTCATTGTGGTCACCATACAAATTGATAACGTATATATTTCATAGCAAGCAAACTTGAAATATGTAATTATGATAATTTCATATGCATTGCATATGTAATTATGATAAATGAATAGATATACATAGATATATACAAGTTGTATATATTACATTCTAGTAATAGGATATACATAGTGATTTGCTCAGATTTTTTAATGAGCAGTTATATTTGTCGCTATGGTATCCAAATATTCTCATTTCGTGCAGCATAGCTATCATTTCACATAATATTAAATTTCATTATCAAATATAATTTGTTACGAATAACAGCGTTATCATTTTCTGTAAAAAAAAATTATCATATTCTCATTTTCTTATTTTCTGTAATAAAATTCTCATGACGAATAACAGTGTTATCATTTTCAGCAACAACCATTCTCATGACAAATAACAGTATTATCATTTTCTACAACAACTATTCTCATTCGTATATAAAACAAATGGATGAGCACAAAAAAATTGAGACTTCTGATGATTGCACTTTAACTTTCCATAACAAATCCACAACAATCATGTAAGAAAACTCTAAAAAATACACAAAGCTATTTTCCGTTGAAGATAGTATACCATATCAAATCTTTGATTATGATATATAATTATCATTTATGGTAAATCAATAAGATTGATACTGTTATATCCAACCAAGTGATTATAATAGAATATATAACCTCTATATCTAAACTGTATAGTATATGCGTAATATGTATATATGTATTTAATTTTCATAATAACACATAAGGGTATAAATATCCAAAAAAAAACATTAAATATTTAAATAACGACTTCATGGAATAATAATTTACCACATAGAATTTATTTCAAAATAAGTCACCAAAATAAGACCCTAGAGTAATTAACCCTAGAAAGTACATTTTTGTAAAAATCAATCTTAATCATAAAATTTGAGCCAAAACATATTTCAACCATTTAAAAATTTACATAGTACATTTTCAGAATCGTAAGTTATTGTATTATATAGATGATGTCTTACCAACTAACAAAACACACACACACACACTTGAATGTTCTCTAGCCAAGTGTAAAATCTATATCCTTTCAAACATGCATTATGTGCTGTTAACGTCTTCAAATTTTTAGGTACTAATAGACATGCCAAGTTTTATCAAAAACTAATAATACATTCTCAATATTTTGAATTATACATACATGTATATGTGTGTGTGTGTGTGTGTGTGTGTGTGTGTGTGTATTAAAAGCGTGACGCCACAGTGTCTCTGTGACCGAATCTTAATTTTTAAGAAACATTTCATATATAACAGAATACAATCTTCCCCAAAACTTACTACGACCACGTACAAATTTCAAGAGCATATATGCACACAGTGTTTGGTCGTGCAAATGGCTTGAGAAAATGAAAAAAGGAAAGAAAAATTCGTCCAACAAATCAATAATATTCAAGAAAGCAAATAAGCCTTTAAAATGTGGCATGAAAGGTGTGCAACCGCGTTTAGTTTTTCAATGATCTGCACATGCTCGGAGCAGAGAAAATTGGTTAAATAATTAACCACCTTTCAACTTTATCTCTGCAATTAAGATTGCTCCCCAAGTAATCAGCAATAATTTTCTGCATTCCGGTTTTGACAACACAACAGATGAAAACTAAATGCCCTTTTCAAGTATTGATAATGTCCCCTAAAACAGAACAAACCAAAAAGAACAAGAAGATAATATATGTCGCGGTCTTAGTTTGACCAACACATATACACAACATCGATCATTACATCGAAACCCCTTTTCCCCTGGATTAATTGTTCTGCAACCATGCATGCATCATGCCATCAACCAACGTTATTCAATTCTCCCATTGAAATTAATGAATGAATGATACAAACAATAATATCATATTTGAACTAATTAAAATAGATCGTCCATTGGAAACACTACAGTAGAAAAGGAAGAGGGAAAAAGGAAAAAGAAAAGGCAGACATCATACCCATCGTGTAGATTGCATTTTTGGATAGCTGCATGTACATGGGAACAGATCTTAATCCCGGATGGGGAAAAAAAAACAAAAAAAAAAAAGGTTCAAACCCACGTATTAGTTTTGATCTTTGAATCCATACTTGGGACAGGTTGGTCTTATTGTGTGTCACACGCCCCGGAAATGTACCCACCCTATGCGAGTCCCACCCTTTGTGGATCCCACATACAAGAACCAACGAACATGGATGACCAAAGGTCTATATATTGCATATGTACTTGAAGGTAAATACACAAAGGGATTGGAATTTTAATTCCACCATGGTGCCTAAAATAATCCTATCACATGCAAAAATATTCAAAAATCCATTTATCTACTTCCCTCAGCTTCCAAGATTGGGAACAGCCTAACCGGTAAATACAACATTTGTAATGTCTGGAAACTTCTCCTTGATTGCTGCTTTGATTCCTGATCCAATGGACTCAGGCCCCACATACTTTACAAGGCAATCTCCACCCTCAACCGATAATACTTCCACACTCCCACCAAAGTTCTTAATGGCTGGTCTCAATATGTCAAGGTGTCCATTCACCGCCTACATTTACACAGCAGGAAATTCCAAGTCGCTTCAAGTTCCATTATACTTCACGTTATCACAATCAACGGAAAAAGTACAAAGTCATTTGGTACTGTTTTTAATTAGTCCCTGCTGCCTACGATAGCTAGCTCAGGTTTACAGAAAACTCACCTCAACCGTAGTCTCACTTATTTGGTCATCATCTACCTGGCGAATATCCTTGACTGCACCTCCAAATTTTTCCTTCAGTACCCTTTCAATCCCCATCTTCATGGTAGTTGTTGAGCTAGGGCAGCTTCCACAGGCTCCTGTTTTCCATTTATCAACGTCTTAGTCAGGTCATGACAATATGTATACATCCATCCATATAATTATAATAAGGAAAGACTACAGGTAGTACAATTTTTTTGTGAGGCATCTTCTTTTAGTAAAAATGGTAAATATGTAAAATCTTCTATTAATTAAAAGGGTAAAGATGTAAGAAAAAATTATTCAATAGTCAGTTAGTTAATAAAGGGAATTTCTAAATCCACTCTTTTTTGGTTGGTACATTCTTGTACAATAACAGAGATACCCACACAACAACATGATTACAGGGAGGAGTACAGGGATTTGCCAAGCTCCCTGGAGGAATTAAACAAGCCAAAGGTGCACATCCTTTGAAGTTAAAGGTAGGTGTTCATGTGTAGTCGGCCTTTACATGTTTATGCTAAAAATCTTAAAATTCTAAAGAACGATTCTTGATCCTAAAAACACCACTCGGGAAGAAGGGTAACAAATATTAAGGACCAGGTCACACAATAAGCCAATACAAACTTTCTCAAGTCTAGACTGGTCACCCAGTATCACAAATTACACGCTTCAGCAGTTTCTGATTCATTCAAAGGCAGAAATTCAGCAATTATTCATATATCATCCAAGAGCAAGCATGGCAGATGGAATGAGATGTAGTACATAAAAACTGCCATATCGCTTGGGTCTATAATGAGTAATCACTTAATGTACGTAAAAGACCTCTCCACCTAATAACTTAAGCTTTGGGTTTGATACAAACTTTCTACACCAACATGTTCAATGAATGAAATCTTTATGTATGCCTCCTTTTGCTTATGATGTATGTTCTGATAAGAAGGAGAGCAGCATTTAGTAGAATACCCATCTGGTCATACGAATAACATAGATCTCAAATTCTTGATATCCTATCAACCAAGCCCAAGTGCTGTCTAGCAAGTATTTGTCATCTAGATGATTTTGGAAGCTTCAGCTGCATGCGGTGTGATACTCATAGAGTTCTTCCTCTTCTGTAATTCTTCATTGGCTCTTAGGTATGCTTTCTCTAAGCACTGCATAAAGGCTCTAAATCTACATTTCTCTGTGTTTACCCCTTTTGTACGGATCTAGTTTCATGAACATCTTCAAGACAATATTGTTATGAGCTTAAGGCTGCTTAAATGTTTGAGCCCTTGCTGCAAATGCAAAATGGAATTTGGTACAACTGAGATTTTCACCCACTGCGCACATCCCACTTCCCTTGAGTAATAAAAGACGTGCCATTTTTAGTTGGGTCGTCAAAATTTGACCATTCTAGATAACATTTTTGATAATGTCCTGAATTTTTCACTCATAAACCCCTAGTCCATTATCCATATTCATTGCATGCCGCAGGAGGAAATTCCAAGCAAGCTAAGCAACTTTTTTTCTTTTTCATTCATTTTGTTTTGGGTATTTGGCAGAGTTGCGAGAAATAGGTTTCTGCTAGAGACTGATAAAAACCAAAATAAACTAAGCCTATGTTTGGACTAGCTTTTTTGATAGGCTTTTTGCTTAAAAGCCTCTTGAAAAGCCTACTTGCTTGGCCTCAGTTGATTTTTTCCACATATTTTTACATCTACTTTTTTATATAAAAAAAAAACCAAAAAACCTACAAAAAAAAGCTAGTCCAAACATAGGCTAAGTTTTGTCCCAATCAATTAAGGTCAGCTGCATAAATCTTTTTACGCTACTCTGCTCTGTTAAGAGTCATATCTTCAGTTAATTTTAATAAATTTATATCTTTTCTTAATACGGCATCCTATGTCGATTTAGGTATACCTCTCCCCCTAATATTTCCATTACTCATAATCTTGTCGCTTTTCTTTACTCATGCATCAACTGGTCTACGTTGTCTGTGTCTAAACCACCTTAATCAATTTTCTCTTAACTTGTCCTCAATTGATGCAACCAATATCATTCCACAAAACTTTTCATTCCTAATTTTATGTTTTTCTAGTCTTATCACACATCCACCTTGACATTCTCATTTCAACAACGCTCATATTATTTATGTGATCTTTCTTAACAGTCCAACATTCTGTTCCATATAAAATCACTAATTCGTTGGTCTAATAATTGCCCTATAAATTTTTTTTTTTAATTTTGTAAGTATTCGTCGATTACATAGAACGCCTTATACACCCCTCTATTTGAGCCAACTAACTTTGATTTTATGGGTTACATCATTTGCAATCTCTCCATCTTTGTTAATAATCAAACCTAAATAACGAAAATATTCACTATTACGTATCTCCTAGTTTTGAATCTTTATTTTTCACTACTAATACTTCTATTACTGCTAAAATTATATTCTATATATTTAGGTTTGTTCCTACTTACTCGAAACACTTTTTACTCCAAAACTTCTATTCACATTTCTAACTTAGCATTTACCTACTCCTAATCTCATCCATTAAAACAATATAATCAGCGAACAACATACACCATATGTCTAGTCAGTTCATCCATAACTAAGGCAAAAAGATAAGGACTCAAAGCTGATCCTTAGTGTAATCCTACTGTAATCGAAAATTCACTTGTTTCTTCTAGGATGATTTAATTGTCGTAGAAGCTCCATCATACATGTCTCTTATAGCATTAATATACCCTTTTGTTATTCCCGTTCTCTCCAACGCTCACCATATGATATTTCTAGGTACTCTATCATAGGACTTTTCTAAGTCTATAAAAATCATATGAAGACCTCTCTTCTTTTCTCTATACTTTTCTACTAACCTCATCGGTAGGTAAATTGCTTCCATAGTTGATCTACAAAGCATAGAAACCAAACTGATTCTATGACATTGTTGTTAACCTTTGACAATATTCAATCACTAGTTTCCATAACTTCATCATATGGCTCATCAACTTAATAACTCTATAGTTGTTAAAATTTTGAAAATTTCTTTTATTTTTATATATAGATACTAAAATACTCTTTCTCCACTCTTTAGGCATTTTTCCAGTTATTATGCTTTTACTAAATTATTTTGTTAATCAAAACACTCCCACTTCGTTAGCCATTTTCACACCTCTACAGGGATACCATCTAGTTCTAAAGCATGCCTTGATTTTATTTTCTTCATTGCAATTTCTACTTCAAACTTTCTTATTCTGCAATAAAATTTATATTCTCTAGTTTATCCGAGTTATTAAATTCCTCTCTTCCGGATCTTTCTACATGTTTTTTATTTAATAATTTCTCAAAATAAGTTTTTCACTTTCCTTAATCCCCTCATCTTTCACTAATACTCCTTGAATCCCCTCATCTTTCACTAATACTCCTTGAATCCTCGCTTTTTATGCATTTAAATTGAGTAAGTTCTCTTGTTCTCCTTTCTCTCCACTTTGCGAGTTTATAAATGTTCTTTTCTCCATCTTTACTTGTATAATCTAGTATAAAAATCATTATAAGCTTTCAATTTAGCATCTCTAGCAGTTCTTTTAACGTCCTTATAAGCTTGTTTATAGCTCCCAAAACTATCCTCATTTCTATCATTTTGCCACCTTTAAAATATTCCTTCTTTACTTTTACTATGGCGTAGATTTGTCATTCCACCTCCAAGTTTCTTTAGTTATAGGGCATTTTTCCTTCGACTCTCCAAGACCTTCTTTCGATATCCTTTTAATATATTCTACAATTGTACTCCATATAGTATTAGTATCGTTTTTCAAAACCCACCCTACTTCTTTACACATTTTGTTCTTAAAAATCTCTAATTTCTCGGCTTCCATCATCTAGTTCGTGGATTCTAACATCTCTTCTGACTTTATGTTGTCCTTTAATGTGAATATCTGGTACCATAAGTCTATATTAGGATGTTTAGCTCTCTCCAAGAATGAAATTGCAATCTTTATATATTAGGCGGCCTACATTTCTAATAAGAAAATAATCTATTTGACTTTTATGAGACCCACTCTTAAAGTTATTAAGTGTTCTCTCTTTTAAAAGAAAGTGTTTGTAAATATAAGATCAAATGTTATTGCAAAATCTAGGATCTTCTCTCCAGGCTCATTTCGATCACCAAAACCAAATTCCTCATGAACCTTCTCATAACTGTTAGGAAATTTCCTCCTCTGTATTGTACGTTTATATTTTGGCAAATCTGTGACAAACTGTTCTTCATCTTATTCCTTAATATTTGAAACTTGTTCTTTCGGAGTTATGTGTATATATTGTAGCCTTGCAAGAAAATGCAAAGAAAAGATCAAAATACTGCAGCTGAAACTCCATCGCTCGACAGATCACTTGATCGGTCTATCAAGCGGTTGAATGCTCCTTTCGAGATCTCAACTATTTTGCATAGAAACTGCGAGTGTTCAACCACCGCTCGATCCATCTAAGGACCGCTCGAGCGGTCTGTTATGCAAGAAGCCTTTAAGTTGCTGCTAGGATTTCTGCGTTAGATGCTAGCTATATATAATACTGCTAGGGTTTCTGCAATGTGTGGCCTATATATAGAAAAACCTCTTCAGCTACCGTGTGCTCTCAAGAAGATCTCCTGGAGATTATTTCAACTATTGCTTGATGATCATATAGATTCAACACTTACAAGAAGATCATCAAGAAGGGTTTTCTCAACTTTTCGTTAAGTTCGTGGTGTCTCTTGGGTGGATTCTCAAGAGTTCAAGTCCGTGGTGGATTCCGACGGCAGTCAAGCACGATTTAGTGCACATGGATTCAACAAGAATAGGCTTACATCCTTAAGTTGTGGATTCAACGGTGTTTGAAAGATCTCTTGTAATCAAAACTCAGTAATAGTGCTTGATTTACCTGGTCTTGGATTGGTCCCGTGGTTTTTACCCGAGTTGGGATTTTTCACATAAAAACCGTGTGTCTCTTGTGTTTGTGTTTTATTTTTCTTGTGTGGTGGTTCTTTACTTGTTTGGGTTATTTGGTTTGATGTATCGATTAGTGCAAATCAATCTTAACACGGGATTTTTCAATTGGTATCAGAGCAAGTCACTTTTTCTTAAGTGTTGATCCGTGTATTTGATTTGCATTAATGGATTTTTTGAAAAAAGGTTATTCGACCGATAGATTTCTCCTTCTTGACGAATCTAATTACCCTTTTTGGAAAGTTAGAATGAAAACTTTTCTAAAATCAATTGACGAAAGAGTATGGCTGTCAATTGTCGATGGCTATACGTATCCTACCATAGTTGTAGACGGAGAGACTATCCCCAAGCCCTAAACTAAATGGGATAAGACTGATTTTGAGCAAGCCAGCTAGAATAGCAAAGCCATGAGTGCTATCTTTAGCGGAGTTACATAGAAAGAATTTCGTAGAATAAGTACGTGTAACTTAGCTAAAGAAATATGGGATATACTTCAAATCACTCATGAAGGAACTCAAATCGTAAAAATATTAAAACTTCAACATCTCACAACAAATTTTGAAACCCAACGTATGGAAGACGATGAAATGTTTGACGATTTTTACGCAAAGTTGAGTGACATTGCCAATGCTTCCTTTAATGTTGGAGAAAAGATACCCAACTCCAGAGTGGTTCGAAAAATTCTTAGATCATTACCTGAACGTTTCCAACCAAAAGTCACTGTAATAGAAGAGAGTAAAGACATGGACTCTCTCACCGTTGAAAGTTTAGTTGGAAACCTGCAAACCTATGAGCTAAACTTTCAAAATAACAAGATTTCTAAAAATGTGGCTTTTACATCGGCTCAAGGTATTGCTAGTGATTCTGATGATGATTTTGATTCTAAGATGATGGCTATTTTTGTAAAAAAGTTCAAAAAAATTTGAAAAAATAAAAAGCCTAATCAGAAAGAAAAATTAAAGAAGAAAAATGGGAATCATAAATTCAAGAATATGTCCAAGTTTGATAAAAGGGCCTTAAAATCTCAAACTTTTAGACTTCAATGCTTTGAATGCCAAGGAAATGGATATATTGCTAAAGAATGTCCGAACAATTTTAAAAAGAAGCAAAAAGTGTTAACTGTCACTTGAAATGATGAAAGTGAACCTGACTTGAGTGATGAGAATGAAAATGATAATGATAATGATAATGGCAATGTTATTACCTTTGTTGCATCTGTTCATGAGGATGTCATTGAGTCCGATAAAGAAAACCCTGTGAGTGACTCTAATGAGGAAGAAAATGAAGAGAGTAGAGATGTTGAAGAGAGTGAAGCTCTTCGACAAGCTTGTGATAAGATTTACAGTGAGAATTATATGCTGACCAAATAGAATGTCAAACTGGTCAACAAACTCAAACTGAGTGAAAAGGAAAAAGAGAAAGTCAAGCAAGAGCTACTGTTAGCTCAAGCTTGAGAGACTGAGTTTAAGATAAAACTAAATAGTTTGTGTTAAGCTTAAAAATTGTGATCAAGAAAGAGAAAGACTTCAATCGGATAACCTTGAACATATGTCTCCAATATCTGGTTTAGAAGAAAATTTGCATGTTCTTCTTGTAAAAAATGTTGATTTGGAATCCTAGATAACTGATCTAGAAAGTAGATTAAATGGAGCTAATGTTACTTTTAAGCGATGGAATGCAAGGTCAGTAGCTGACTCAAGCTACTGCTGCACCGATCTTCAAGCAAGCTGAAACATGTAATGGGATAAATGGAAAAATAACAAATGCTAGCTCCTCAACAAAGAGGAGAAACCAAATGGGGAAAACCACCATTTCACATGGTGAGGTAAAAAAGGTTGAATTCAATACAATTTGTCATTATTGTGAGATCCCTAGTCATATTCGTCCTACTTGTAAAAGATTAAGGAGTATTTATGCATCTCGTGATAATTTTGTGCCAATTTGTCATCATTGTGGTGTCCTTGGTCATATTACGTCTAATTGTTAGAAATTGCATAGTGCTCCCAAATCTAAGACTAAGGTTGCTTAGGTTAGGAAAAGTAATTTAGAAGGTTTTCTTGCATGTCGAAACCATTAAAAAAAAATTGATTCGATTTTTTCGTAGATTTTTCTTAGGTGTTGTTTGTTTGAGTCTTATCAGTCTAATGTTTTTTTTTTTTTTGCTATTTTTTTGTTCTTTTAGAGTCTTTTCTAATATAAAAAAAGGGTGGGGGTCTATATTAAGGTGTGAGTACCGGTTTCTGTGCATTATGGTTAACTTCGTGTGAAATCCCCCTTTGGATTCTGAATAACCTTCTTCATATTGTTCTGGAACATCTTCAGAGATAATTCTATTCTGTACACTTTTGACTGTTGTTGGAAATAACATATTTTAAGAACTTAGCATCTTGTAAATTATGATTTGATTATTGGAATCAACATATTAGAAAGTTAGGATTTTATTGATTGTGATTTGATTTACAAATTATTTTCTTCTTTTTTTGTAATTCTTCTTTATCATTATAAGTAGATAGCTATACCTCTTTGAAGGTAAGCCAAAATTATTGAATTATGTTATTCTACTTGGTATCAGAGCCAAAATATGAAGAAAATAAAAAAAAATGTCCAGAAACCCTAACACCGTCACTGCTTTCCCTCACCTTTGTCGCCGGTATTTCTTCACCGGTATCGCGAATCTATCGCTGGTATACCGTCACCGTCGAAATCTTTGTCGCCGTCGTTGGTTTTCGCTCACCCCCACCACTGCCGCTGGTCTTTGTTCACCTCCGCTGGATTTTTTTTCCTTTTCTTCGTAGCCGTCGTTGTTCCTTCTCTTCCCCGCCGTTGTGGGTTGCAAAAGTTCCAGATCACTGTGCTTTCTTGGTATTGGTGTATCATTAAAGTCTCAGTATATTATATTGTTGGTTTTGACAGTGCACTTTTTGGAGAATTATTATTCTTTTGTTTCTTATTCTTGGTTTTGGGGGCTACCAATGTTATTCCGGTAGCATTGTTCTTGTTTTTGGGGGTTACCGATGTTATTCCGGTAGCATTGTTCTTATTTTTGGAGGCTACCGATACTTCAGTAGTATTATTCTTGTTTCTGGGGGATACCGATGTCCCGGTAGCATTATTCTTATTTTTGGGGGCTACCGATGTTCCGGTAGTATTGTTCTTATTTTTGTTGGCTACCGATATTGTTCCGATAGCATTGTTCTTGTTTTTAGGGCTATTGATGTTTCGGAAGCATTGTTCTTGTTTTTGGTGGCTACCATTGTTCGGGTAACATTGTTCTTGTTTTTGGGGGCTACTGATATTCCGGTAGCATTGTTCTTGTTATTTGTGGCTACCGTTATTATTTCGGTAGCGTTGTTCTAAAATCTAATTGGTTTTCAGAAAGTGAGCAGCTACCTCTGGAGACCGATCCTAAGCATATCCAGTGGAACCATCTCTGCTCAAATCTTCAATTGTCAAGCTGGGTTTAATTGATATATTTGTCCAAACTTGAGGGGGAGTGTTAGAAATAATATATTTTAAGAAATTAGCATCTCGTTAATAATGGTTTGATTACTGGAATCAACATAATAGAAAGTTTAGGATTTTATTAATTGTGATTTGATTTGTAAGTTATTTTTTTCTTTTTTTGTAATTCTTCTTTATCATTATAAATAGATAACTATACCTCTTTAAAGGTAAGCCAAAAATATTGAATTCTGTAATTCTACTACTGTTATTCAGACTCAGGGATCCTTCAAACTTGGGATCAAACCATTCTATGGGTCTTTCTTACTTCCAATTTTTCTAAGTTTTCACAAAATGACCTCATAGTGTCAACCCACAAGAACCTAGTGATTAAACTATCTCCTACACTTGATGTTGTATTTCATTAATTGTTGGCTTGAGAAAAGGGCTTCCTATATACTTTGTGCTTAGTGTGAAAGCCACCTTGAAAGCTATGTGGTTGATTGTCTTACAACCGAAAGAAAAAAAAAATTTTAAATGTTTGCAGCACTTGGTTGAGGGGTAGTCATTCTGTAAAATGATCTGAGCCTAAGCTGGTTTGACTTTGTGAAATTCGTGATTTTTTATAAGTAAATGTGATTCAGCAATATCGATCCCATAGATGATTTGATCCTGGAGTCTGAAAATCATTCAAGACACACACTATTTTATATAGAATCTACTCTGATTATGTTCTGCCCTGTATGAACGTAGGCTATCTGGTAAACCTTGTGTTTTGGACTCATTGACTAGACTTCGTGCTTTTGAATGAGTATCTAAATGCATAGGTCTTATACCTGCTCTTTAATTTTGTTCCCTACCACCAAACGAAAAGATTCGGTATTTTTTTCTTAATATTTTTTTGTTAAGTTTGTCCCTGTGTTTTTCCCTCTTTTCCTGTCGCCAGCACTTTTGGTATCAATCTTGTTTGTCAATTCATGACAAAAAGAGGGAGAGATACAGTTAAGGGGGAGAGTCATTTTCCAAGTGTTCCATTTTTTTTGATAGATAGCTTGTTGAATGTTGAATGATGCATGGTTGGATGGTTAAAATTGTTGAATGCCTTGTCTAGGGATTTTGTAATATCTAACTAAAAGCAAAATAAATATCTAATCTTTTATCCTATCCTTTTATCCCACCTTATAACTAGTGAAAGTGTAAAGGCAATAACTTTAGAGTTTTAGAGAAAAGAAGAGAGAAGACAAGGAGAAGAAATTAGGCTTTTAGGAACATAATCACTCCTCTCTCCTTGACATTTATTTATATTAAATGAATATACGACATAATGATAAAAATACTCTTAATACAGAAAAGAAAGACTCTAATACTCCCACTCAAGTTGGAGCATAGAGGCCAAATATAGGGATAGCAACGGGGCGGGTTTGGGGCGGGGGTGTGTTCCCCCAACCCCACCCCGGTTATTAGCGGGGCAGGGGGGTC
>JAULJZ010000002.1:5667696-5680469 GCA_032270985.1 Heliamphora pulchella | reverse complement strand
TCAACTATTATTTTTTATTTATTATATTATTTATAACTTTTATTAATATTACTATTTTAAACATAAAAAATTATACCGGAAATATTTCCTTCCCTGTCCCGTTTCCCACTACTTTCTCGATATTTTTTTCGGTTTCACCCCGATCAAATAAGGAACGGGAATAGAAGAACTAATTCCCGCCCCGACCCATTGCCATCCCTAATTTAAATCATTAAAATGAGCCCTACTTAGCCCCATAAATTGTCCAACTGCCTAGCTAAATGTCTGTTGTTAGAGTTTTTCTATGAATTTTATTAAACGGTGAAATTATTATTTTTAATGTATTACAAATTTGTTGTAAAGTCTATCAATTAAATAATAGAATTACTGTTTAAAATAAAAGCAATGAGTTTTTTAACCTTATCAAACAATGATTTTTAAAAATTTATTTGACTTAAAAATTAGGTTATCAAATGATTTCTTCTTCTTTTTAATTTCCTTAATTTAGGAAATTAAAAACAACAACAAATAATAAATATAAGGGGCCTCTAAAGTCGCCCAAAATTTTAGAGAAAGTACCAAAGGCAATCTATAGTAGGTTGCCGCTCCGTTAGTCTCCATGTTTACTCGCTCCAATTTGATTCATGCTGTCATTAATAGTACAAAAATATTTAAAACGCACAAATTCAAGTGAAAAACATAGGCAGTTGAATTAAATTCTATTAATTTTGCTTATTTTTGTTTTTTTTAAACTTTTAAATTGTTCAAAAAAATAAAAAAATTTAGACAAGAAATTTTAAAAAATCACTAAAAATGAAAATAAAAAACATAAAATTGGGCTTATTTTTGACTTATTTTTACTTTTTAAATTTTTTTATATATTTTAATTAAAAAAATTTATTCTTTCGACTCGTCTCGAGAAGTGGAGTTGAAAAAAGTAATAGTTTGACTAAACGATAAAAATAATTCACTAAAGATAAAAATAAATTAAAAATTAAAAAATAAATAATTATCCCAAATGGGGCCATATAAATTAAAATTAGATCATCTATTTGTATTAAAACTTACAAGCGTTTTAATAGTTGAATACAAATAAATAATCAAAATCTGATTTTTATAATTAATATATATGTGATTAAATTCTACGAATGCTATTTAAGGATAACAGTCGGCTCTACATGAACAAAGATCATTTTCATTGACAACACAAATAATATGGTGAAGCTCCCCTTGCTACCTCTTATAAGACCTTTCAAAGTTTTATTTTTAATATTTGTGAAGAGTTTATAATGATAATTCAAATTATTTATTTTGTAGATCATGTAGAAAAAATTATTTATACCAACATTTAGTTTAATAAGATATTAATAAGTATATAAACCAATCATATTTTGCTAGATTCTTTGAATATTCTCGTATTTTGAAATCGAACTAAAGTTAGATTCTATTCTACGAATGTTATTGAGAATAATAATCATCTCTCATTTTGAAATTAACCTAAAAAATAGCATCTAGATCAATTAATTGGTAAGCCACCTACAAGATAGCTGCATGAACAGAGATTCTTGGCAACACAAATATATAATATTGGTTTGGAATTAATCTAAAAGATAGCATCTAGATCAATCAACTGGTGAGCCACCTACAAGATAATCATATGAATAGAAATCTTTGGCAACACAGATATATAATTTTGGTTTAAAATCGATTGTTTAAGCTTAAACTATTTATTTTGTAAAATAAAATATGATTCGTTCATATATTTCTCGATGTCCAATCAAATTAAATTCTTTACAAACCCACAAAATAAAGTATTGAGATATCTTGAGAAGTAAAAGATCTTTTGATCTAAATAATGATACTAAATATTTATAAGATTATTTAAAATTTAAAATAAATAATTTGAATTCAGGTAAAGTGTAATTCACGGTTAAATTTAAATAATTTATTTATATTATAAATAAACTTGATAAGTATGTTATTTTAGCAACAAAAGAATGCTTTATTGGTGATAACGGATAAAGATCAGTCGCATATGCTGATATGCTTACTTTTTCAGAGAAACCTAATGTTCACTTTTGGTTGTACAATTGGTCTATTTTCCACGTTGGAAAGAGAGGGAAGATCGGTTCAGTACAATTAAAGTGGGTGCATTACAGAATTATTACATCATGTGACTAAATACTGGATTTTATTCCAAAAAAAAATAATGGATTAATTAAATGTTTCATAAATGATCAATAAAAGAAACTTGAAAAAAAAAATTTAAATTGTCAAAATGTGACGCATGATGACTTGGCCAATTTGGCCCATCTCTCTCATTGGACAGTCATTTGTCAATACGAGGACGAATTTTTTTTACAAAAATAACCCGGGTCAAATTACAAAAACATCCTTGTGCATCTTACAAAATTACTGGAAAATGCTCAATGAACGAACTTTATCCTTGGGTAAATTGTATTAGCCCTTGTTAGTGTCGTCGACTAAACGGGATTAACAGTAGTCGCAATTTTACATTTTTGCCTTTCACTTGTTTTCTCTCTTTCTCTTGCCTATAATCTCGGGATTCACAAATTTAAGGGCTCGTCATCTTCAAGGAATTAAAATAAAAAATGGTTTCAGACTGTTATTTTTGGTTTGTGGCACTAAATGGGGATTTGGATTGTTAAATTTTAATAACTGAGTGTATGGCATTTTTAAAACTAATAGTTTATAAGTTATAATAGAAGTTGTGAATATTTAATAAATGTATTTAACTTGTATTTAAAATAGAAGACAAGAATTATAACTTATAACATAAATTGTAAATGTTTAAAAATATTATAATTTATTATTAAAATTAATAACATAAAGCTAATAATTAACCATAGATGCTTAGCCAAACACCCCCACCCAATTCAGATACTAGCTTATTGGATACACACACACACACACACACACACACACACGTCTTTAGTAGTCTTTTTTTTAAAAAAAATCTTGATCAACATTTTCTATTTTTCAATTCTTGCAACAAAGTACAAACCAAACAAAAAACAGAAAAAATGAATAAAATTAAATAAATTAATAAGAAATCAAAAAATTATTTTTAAAAGGAAAAATTAACTAAAAAAAAAAAGACAAAAAAAAAAAAGAGGCAAATGACCCATTATTGTATCCCAAAGTAGGCTTCGGTTGGGGGGGGGGGGAGGTGGTTGATTGTCCAAACGGTAAACTAATTTCCGAAATTTTCCAGCAAGAACATGAGCAAAGATGAAGACATTATAGGAAACACAGCAATGCTTAACTTTCAAAATGTCCTGGTGCCTCAAATTAGATTGCAGGAAGAAAGAAAAAAAGGGGCGGAGTGGGGCGGGGGGCCAAATGGGATTTCCAAACAGGTGGAACTTGGAATAATCATGAGCAATCAAGACAGCTGAAGTGAAAACTGAACAGCTTCTGCCACCAAGAAACAACTAAAATTGCCCGTGAAAGGAAATCTGGCCCTGCCACTAACCAACAAAAGCTCTCACCTTCCCTATCTAAAGTTTGTCTTTTGCCAAAACTTGAGCTGGAAAACGTAAAACCAGTTATAATCCCCTGAATTGCCCTGTATGTTGATATGAAGGTGCTGGACTTCAGTACGTCTTCTTTCTCACGAGTGGCTTTCTAACTTCTTTCTTTCCATTTGCTGTGGAACTAGAAATATATGCTCCCATTGTAGCTTGGTACAAGTCTTTTAATCTGCATTGAAGATTTGCATTCAAACAGATATTAAAATGGCGTGTTGTCTTGATAAGAGCATAATGGAAACTATCAACATTGAACAAAAAAGAGATAAAAGCATTCCACAACCTGGGCATACAGATAAAAAGAGCAATCACTGAGACTCCAGCAATAAGAGGATATACTGGCGCTGGAGTCAATTCCTGCATGTCATGAAAGAGAAGAAAAATGGATTTTATCTATAATGATAATCGTTCTTGTAGCCAACCCCATGTAATTGCAAAAAGGGTTTGTTAAGCAGGGTTGAATTGAGGTGATCATTATTTGATTTCTCATAGGCAGAAAACAACATTATTTGGAACCAATAGTAGATCTAGAAGAATTTCATATGTAAAAACCTGCTTAAGGAATTCCTCTTCGACTCTATATCCAATAGGGCCCACGTGAATTTGGGTATGTTTCTCCAAATCAATCTCAATAACTTCAGACTCAAATTTATGGGTGCTCGATGGGAGAGAAGATCTTAGCTGCAGAAGGAACTTAGCCCTCGGCAAATCCTTCACCTGGAAGAAATTTGACAGAGGCAATGGGAAGACAGATTCAATCTTGGATGGATCATTAGCTGATTTAATTTCCACACGGAGATGTGAACGTAGGTCACCAATTCTCTTTCCCTCAATGTGGCCACTTAAAATGGTCAATTCTGGCTGTTCAAATACCAAAAAATCCAATCCCCTGATATCCTTAGAGCCAACCTACATGAATAAATCAAACAAGCACAAACCAAAATATATTACTAAAAAATAAAAACAATGGTGGGTTCCAATTAAAGACAATGTTCTTATTGTATAATTGTGTTAAAATCAATTTATTCATTTTATTTCGTACATATGGAGTGCTTAAATGTAATCTTTATCGTTATGCCGAATCTTACGATTCTCGATTCGATTAGATTCGCGATTCACAAAACTGGAATTTCGATTCACGATTTGATAACTATGTTCGCAAAAGACAGACCATTATTATTAAAAATCTCAGAACTGCAGTACTGACAAGTGTCCAATGCAGACACAGTTCTTTCCTAGAAGTATCATGCCAATTTCTCAAACCTACAAACCCAATCCACCAGCAAAAGCACCCCTATAATTGCATCAATATTGCACCTACCATTATTAAATATGTTAAGATATTACATGGATATGGATATGTTCACTGCCTGCTATATGGATATGTTCACAATTTCTTTCAAGATACATTGACATTTTCCTTTTTATTTATTTTTTTGCAACAAACGAACCTCCCCAAGACAAAGGCCATTGAATTCACGGCTGAAGAGTAAACCTACGGATCATGGAATCACGGGCGAACTGTGGGTATCTATTTAAACCTATGGATACGTGCAATCACCCACAAATTATGGGTATCTATTTAAGACAGGCTTTACCAGTGGGACTCAAATACGAGACCTCCGAACTTACGGCTGGAAATGGTACCAATACAATATTAAACCGCTAGACTACCCTGGTGGGTAACAATACATTGACGTTGCTAATGATGTTAATATGTAAAAGCAATATCGTTTAGACCCAATCTTGAACTTTAGTTATCACAAATAATCAAAAACCTTCCCATGATATCTCTCATCATGGAAATAATTTTAAATATTGTCATTTTCAAACTTATCTAAAAAATGCCAAAGAGATTCAAAAGCTGGCTTGACATACCAACATAACCTTGGTCCCACCCTTGAGTTACACAGGTTAGTTACTCTTCACAGAATCACAATATTATTTCAATTAAACCAAACCAAATGAAGCCAAACTAAGCCTTGCATCCTAATCATTTGAAGTCTACTATATGAATTATTTTTCACCTTATCTACAGTTATATTAGTCAAATTTAATAAGTCCATTTTTATCGCATCAACTCATATCAAATAAATATGTTCTGTTATATGTTACCAAACCACCTTAGTTTTTTCTTTTTACTTTATCTTTAATTAGTGCTACCCCTGTGATTTTTCACGAATGTTTTCGTTCATTACAACACATACACCTTAGGGTTTTGTAGTTTCCGAACATTCTTCCTGTACAGTCGTTATGTACCTCTGCTGTTGAAGTTATACATCCATAGGTTGAGAATAGATATAATAAAAAGAACATTGCACCTGTAGGTCATTTATTGAGAGCTAAGAGCTACTTTTGTATTCCCCAAGGACCTATAATAATATTTCATGTTTGGATTCATTCCCTCACCTTCCCTAAATGAAATCAGCACATGGAATCTATGACACGTCTTCATGTAGGAAGCTTGGTCTTCATTGCCAAGCACATGCATGATTCACTATCTATAAGTAAATTAACATTAACTGAAATATAATGCTCTTGTTTTGCACATTGACACTAGTAAATTAACATCAATCCACAAAGCATGCCTCGACTCGTACTTTTTTCTGCAAAAGCTAAGAAAAGCTGTAAAAAATTAAAAATGTAAGTCCACTTTCTTGCATGTCGACACAACTTTCAAATAGCTCAACCAACTATCACCCCTACTTAGCTATTTAGGAAATCTTTGTTGGAAAATGGAGGAATAGAGTTTTAAAACTCTATATTTATTCCAGAATAGAAAAGGACCCAAATGGTTACTCAGTAAGAAAACATAAAATGGTCTGAGCCGACAACATTTCTTGCTTCCTCATCTCAAGGATTTCATGTATATCTTTCTAGACATAGATAACACGTACAAAATAAAAATTATATATTTCTCCATTTTATCATGGTTCCACTACCTCAATATGAGAGATGAAGAAACAACAGTGATTGAATAAAACAGTTAACAAAATATTGTGCAAGACACTTTCATTAAAGAGTAGACACTTTCATTAAAGAGTGGAACAATAAAAAAAATTAATATTGATGAGAATCACAAAATGGAGTTCAGCATCTATCTCCCCGCATTCGTTTTTTTTCTGTGTGCGCGCGCTCTAGTGAAACAACGGGATTCAGTTCACATTTTTGGGAAAAAAAATGATAATTTTAAGCCATAGTATCATCCTACCAGTGTGACAAGACTAATAATGCTAGAATTGAAGGAAAGATTTTAGCTCATCATTTGGAGTAGCAAACAGCTTTTCAATTCCCAGAGCCACCACAACAAGACAAAAACAGAGCATAACAACATCAAAACGAGAACAGAAAATAGAACAGATTCTTATTTTGGGTTCTGAAGTTCCAGACTCAAATTTTAATGATAAAAGCTTTAATGATGATAACTCACCTTGACAGCCAAAAATTCTGGAGATGCGCGTTCAATTCTCATGCTTTTAAGGTCACCTTTTTCCACTACTTTTACTATATAGGTTGTATCAGGAAGAAGTCCTCTCAGACGATAATTGCCCGATGAATCTGTTACCGTCTCCTCATAAAAGCCTTTTGACTCTGACCGGGCTTCCACCGGAACACCTTCTTTTGGCTGGCCAGACAAAAGAGTAACCATACCCATTGCACTGCAAAGAAGTTAATTCCATCTTAGCATCTCATGGGAGTATGCAGGTGGCAATCCCTTTTTTGCCTCTTCTATAAAGTTTACTTGTCCAAAAAATATATATACATTTCTTAGCATCTCATGGAAAACTATCACAGGTAGAAAATGGGAGCTGCAGATATGGAATAGTAAACATTTTGACTAAAAAAAACTTTTGAGTTATTTTAAAAAGTAAATATAAAGTTAATATAGATATGGATTTGAGTTGAGATAAAGACTTCATTGAGTTAGAGTTGCATAATCCGAAAGTTAATTGCTTATAGCCACTCTATAAAAGTTGAACTGTACCTTCCTGCTAAGAATTGACACAAGGGCCAGAAACTGGCAGGATTTAGTCTCAGGTCAGACTCTCAAAAATTTCTTGACTAAGAATTGGTAACAGCTAAGCAACACCATTCATAATAATTACAAATTTGACCGTTTCTGACATTTTTAAAGTAGAAAAGTCAAGATTTTCTCATCTTTATACTAAATTCAAGTGGTTTGAATTATCTGAGAATTTGTAAAGGAATATTAGAATTTATGAAGAAAATGCTCTTGAATGTATAAAGAAAATGATACAAAAGAGGAAGAGTGGGTTGCTCAAAAACCGTGGGTAATGAGACTACTTTTTGGTAGTTGTTTTTGTTGTTGTTGACAACCAATTCATATAAAATCTTAAATTGTTTAAGAGGTATGAGTGTGTTTATTGTTTATATTCTCAACATACGCTTCACGTGTGGCCTGGCTTTTCCTCCATAAGGGAGCCGAACTCGTGCAAGTATTTTAATTAATAGGTAGCTAATGAGGTTTGAATTCAGGATTTATCATCTTCTCCGATACCATGCTAAATTGTTGACTGCCAATTCATCAAAAAGTTTGTGCTGTCAAAGAGGAAGATAACTTTATTATTTATATTTTCAACAGTTTTCGATGAATTTTGTTTTGGGAAGAATTAAACCATGCATTAACCTACCTAGTTGTATTTTGTAATCTTAGTTAAGACTTGGATGAATTTAACTTTGTAACATTTTGAGGTCACAAACAACAAGACTTTATATTTGTGCGCATTTAACACATGAGCCTTGGATATTGTGCATATGCACTTGCTCTGATGGTGGGTTAAGACATAATATTTATTCTTTCTTATTGAATTATGAATATCGATTTCACATAGGTTTTAATTAGTTATTATCAAATTTGCCCAGGACTTGATAAATATTTAGAGGCCTTTGGTAACCTCGGTTATTGGCCAGTTATTGGCCTTTGGCAACCTCAGTTATTGGCCGGTAATATCCTGGATGGGACTGACAAAGAGAGAGAAGGTTAATCAATTACCATATGAAATGGCTAATGAAAGGAGCATTTTGATCAGTTAAAGCACACTTATGTTGATTGATAAGTCAACATAAGAAAACATAACCATTAATCCAGAACTGTAGTGAGAATGATCTCTACTAAAACACATATAATGAAATAAATGACAAGCACGGGGAACAGAGACTATGGGAATACCTGTAAGCAACACGTGTGGCCTGGAAGATGATTTCCCTAGCCTCCCCAGAACCAAGGTCAATTGCTTGTGCCGGGGGTGAGAAAGCATACTCCTGTAAGATCAAAAGTATTTGTTGGCTAAGGTAGTTAACTATTACTTCATCTTCGGCTTACACCATTAAATTAAGTTAAGCCTTCTTAACTGCCTTTTAAAGTGATTCCATGGCAAGAATAAGTTGCTAGCATCATTAGATCCTCATTCTCAATCAAGACAAGGATATCAATCTAAATTCTGAAAATTGGATGAGGAGTTGGATTCTGCTGAATGACAAAAAGGTCATTGTTACAACAATAGGGATTTTAACCTGGTAATAGTTCATAATAATTCATTCCAAGTCTAAATACATATATATATATATATATATATATATATATATATATAGAAACAAATATAGAATCTTGGTAAAAAATTAAAAACAAACAAAAAAAAACTAAAATATGCCTTATGTCCTAATCAATTAGGGTCAGCTATACAAATCCTTTTACGTCATTCTAAGGGCTATATATTCACTTAGATTCAATATGCTTGCATCATTTCTTACTATAACATTCTATATCAGTTTATGTCTATTTTCTTAGTGTTTCTATTAACAATAATCTTATTGTTTTCCTTGCTATTGCAATTATTGGTTTGTGTTATATGTGATCAAACCATTTTAATGTATTTTTTCTCAACATATATTCAATTGGTGCGATGTCTACTATTTCACAAATCTTTTTATTCGTGATTTTATCAATAAACTTGCATCATTTCTTAGTACAACATTCCATATCAAATTAAGGCTACTTCCCTAGTGTTTCTATTAAAAATAATCATATTAATTTTCTTTACTATCACATTTATCAGTCTATGTTACATGTGAGCAAACCATTTTAATGTATTTTTTCTCAATGTATCTTCAATTGGTGTTATGTCTACTATTTCACAAATTTTTTCATTCATGATTTTATCTTTTCTAGTGTTACTGCACATCTAGCTCAATATTTTCATTTTAGCAATGCTCATTTAATTTACATGATATTTTTTAGCAGACCAACATTTTCATAATCCTTAGTCCAATAGTTGTCCTATAGAATTTTACTTATAATTTTGTAGGTATTCGTTGATCGCATAGCACATCGCAAACAACCCTCTACTTAAGCAACTTTAATTTTACAAGTTACATCGTGTGCAATCTCTTCATATTTGTTAATAACTAAATCTAGTTAACTAAAAATATTTATTTTTGGTTTCTACTATAGACCTTTTGACTCTAATAATTCTCTCCTATTAACTCTTCTCACGGTCTCACTTACTAAAACAATATCATCTGCCAATATATATAATATGGAACATCAATCTAAATATGTTTAGTCAATTTGTCCATAACTCAAGTGAAAAAAAATAAGAATTCAAAGCCAACCCTTAGTATATTAGTCCTACTACAATTGGAAATTCACTTGTTTTTGATGTAGATGATCCAATTGTAATAACTGCTCCATGGTACATGCTCCTCATCAAATGAATGTACTCATTTATCACTCTATTTTTTCCCAGCACATACTATATAACATCTCTATTACATCTCTAAGCACCCAATCATAAGCCTTTTTTAAGTCCATAAAAATAATATGAAGATCTTTCTTTTTCTCTATACTTTTCTATTCTAAAAAGTAGCACACTAAAATAGGTGTCGTAGATGTGGCATAGTTATCAGAATCTGACGATTTACGATTCGATTCACGATTCATGCATAAATCGATATGAATTTATGAGCGAATCTATTTTGTAACAAAATCGTGATGAATCTTGCAATTCACGGTTCGATTCACGAGTCGATTTATTATTTACGATTCATATGATAATTTTACCACTTTTGTTTTATTATGAAAATACTATAATACAACTTAATATATTTACTATAAAACTAAGATATAATCATGCATAATTTATTATTAATTTGGTGATTAGATAATATAATAAGAGTAAGACAAATTCTATTTATGTACAAAATGTCAAAATACATTTTTTAAGAATTTGAAAAAACAACACTGCACTTTTAATAATTTTCTATTGTTATTTTGGTAAAACAATCATAGTATAATATGATTTTGGTTAAATCAGTTAGCTTAACAATTACACAATCTTTGCTTGAGCTAAAATCATTTGTGATGAAGGTAAATATCTTCCCAATTAAATTATGCTATTACTGTATAATGTGTCAATATTACTTTTATTTATTTTATTTCGTATATAAGAAGTATTTAACATCATATTTATAGTTTAGACTGAATGTTACGATTCTAGATTCGATTCGATTCACGATTCGCAAAATTAAAATTTCAATTTATGATTTGATCCACGATTCGACAACTATAAACGTGGGACACTAACACAACTCGAACACATCAGGACACACATCAAACACGCCACATGATGTGTTTTAATTTTTTATTAGTTTTTCATGCGGGACATGGCATCGAACACGTGTCCAATAGTGGACATGTCATTGGGCACTTTAGTATTTTTTTAAAATGGGGGTCTAATAGTAATTATTTGAAATATGAAGGTTAAAATTAAAAAAATAAAATAAAACCCTAAATATATCGATTGTTGTTCAAGCCTAAACATGGGGTAAATATATAATAAAAATATATTTTTTTTTGATGTATTTTCATTGTGCTCGTGTTGTATTTTTTTTTTTAATTGTTGTGTCCTGTCACCTATTGACTTGATGTATTCCCATCGTGTCCCTGTCCTAAATTTTTTAAAATCGCAATGTCCCGCTCCAATGTCCGTGTCCACGTTTCATAGTAGGTCTATTGATTCCATAGTTGACCTACTAGGTATAAGTTTAGATTGATTCTCTAACACTGTTGTTACTGTTGTTATACGATCTTTAATCACCTTTTTCCACAACTTCATCATTGACTCATCAAGATAATACTTTATACTTGTTGTATCCTTTATTTTTATATTTATAGGTACTAAATGCTCTTTCTCCACTCTTCAAGCATTTTTCTAGTCGTTATGATATTACTGATTAATTTTGTTAACCACGATACTCCTACTTCACCTAGGCATTTTTCCACCTTAGTAGGAGTATCATTTGGTCCTAAACCCTTCCTCGATACCTGATTTCATCCTCTTACTTGCAGTTTCCACATCAAACTAACTTAATCTTTCCTTAATCTCCTTATCCGCCACCCACATCCTTGAATTCTCAATTTTATACATATTGTCTTAAGTGAAGTCCCTTATTTCCCTTTCTCTTAACTTATTGAATTTATAAATGTTATTTTCGGAATTTTTTTTGTCTAACCTAATATAAAAATCATTATATGCTATCAATTTAACATATCTATTTGTTGTCTTAACGTCTTTACACACTTGTTTATAACTCCTAAAATTGTCTTAATAGCATTTTGCCACTTGTTAAAACATTACTCTTTTGCTTTTGCCATGCTTTGGACCTCGTCATTCTTCCAACAAATTTCCTTAGCTGTAAGACATTTCTGCTTCAACTCTCCATGAATTTCTTTCGATATCCTTGTAATGCATTCCACCCTTGTATTACATATTACTAATATCATCATCTTCCAAATTACATCTTAATTCTTTACACATTTTATTCTTAAAAACCCATAATTTATCACCTTTAAGATACCATTATGCAGTTCATGGGTTTAAGCTATTATAGACAGAGAGAAATAGTGCTTCAATATAAGGCCCTGCTTGATAATTGTAGTAGGTTATGTGGAATTAACAAGAAGGTGAGATTAGTGTATGGATTGATAATGGGGTGAAATTAGTTTTTCTGTGAATGATTTGGGTGGGATAGTTTAATGAATTATACAAACTCATATTTGTTTTGGGTAGGATTAGAGAATGTGAGATGTGATTATATTTTTCATTTCCAAAATTACCGTTGTAGTAAAAAAACTAATAAATGTTTTTTTATTTTTTTAAATAAGTTAATAAGTTAAATCTTTATAAATTTAAGTTAAATAAGATGATAAGTTGATATTTATGT
>JAULJZ010000002.1:5654212-5667596 GCA_032270985.1 Heliamphora pulchella | reverse complement strand
AATAGCAATTAAAAACAACTACAAACATTCAATTTGTAGTAAATAAAGTTAGAATATGTGTATCAATGAGTTTTGTGTCATTTGCTAGCGCTTGAAAAAAATTCACGTCCGCGACGCCCGATTCCCGTTACAGGTTAACCGATACGCCCGATATCCGTTACACGCGACCGCGACCGTTACGCCGGTCGATACCGCGATTTAAAACCTTGGATGTAACAACTCCCACGAGTCTTTCCCAAACCCCCTTAATCAATCTTTTCCAATCCAAGCCTCCAGCGAATTCAGCCCAATAATACAAAACAAACAACCTTCTTGTTAATCCAAAGCCAATCCATTGGCTCAAACCCTTATCAAACAGTACCAAAATATCTAGTACTATAAATCTATATTGTAATGTTAAGCAATCTCCAAGAATGACCTTACAATCTTTCTATATTAAGCGGTCTACGTTTCTAACAAAAAAGTAATCTATTTGACTTTAATTATATCCCCTCTTAAAACAAAGAAAAAAATATAATAAAAATAGATAATCAAGTAATTCAACATCATATAAATGGTGAATACCAAAGAAGTACCTTTAGCAAAGGGCGGAGATAGAAACTGCCGGGAAATAAATTATCAAAGAGGAAAATCCCACCAGCACCAGTAATTGAGTTGTTCCTATAACCATTTTCACCACTCAATGACAACAAGACAGAAGGAAAAAGTTCCTTTGTATCTTCTTTAGAATATATGCGCACAGAAATTTGACCTAGCTTCTGACAAGAAAAGGAATGAGGTCCAACAGGTTTTACATAATAGCCAGGCTGAAAAAATAAGAGAAACATCAGTCTGTATGCCCATAAAATTACAAAGGAGAACCACATAATAATTAACGAGATCACATTCTACTCATGGACATTCACCTTTTTTAACAAGAGAGATTAAATAAAGAAGAGCATTAAAGGGATGCCACCCAAATACAAGCACTTCCACAAAAGGAGGCTTAGTATAGAGACCCCTACAAAAAAGGAGTCATCCTAAAGAAAGAAACTCACAAACTGCAAATAGAATTGCTATAAATGTTTATCAAGAATGCAGCCAACAAAGTGCTCTGCATTAACATACATATCTAAAACATGCACATCCATGTAGCTGTAAGTTGCAAGCTAACCACAAGGTTTTTCAATGGAAAATCATGGCATCAGAGCATATTTTCTACTTCATTTATATTTTACTAAAACTTGTGTGTACCATATCAAAAAATGCAACATGGAAAAATACCAGAAGTTATCGGCCAAAAATCCATTATGCATGAGAATAATGACCACACAGAGAGAAGCCTTAAAGAAGAAAAGTAAGGCAGTTGACCATATCCATGGTGGTTAAGAATCAGTGGGGAAGAAAGAAGAAGGATAAGAGGAGAGAGAGAGAGAGAGAGAGAGAGAGAAGACGAGGAGAATTCTGCCAAGAGATACTCACAATTCTTGAACTTCAATTGAATCAATTGTACCGAGAAACTCTTAAGACCTAATACATCAAGCGTGTGCGCGTGTAGTCTTGTTCCATGAAACAAGAATTAAATAAATTAAATAATTAAAAGACAAAGTAAAGTTTTACATAAATTCAAATTCCTAAATAAATTAATTTCTTATTGTTGTTGTCTCCTTCGCCTAAAATACATGTGCGGCCACTGCCTCCTTGATCCATCCGGGGAGTTTATTCTCAGCTAGGGAGAATTGATGGGAATCGAAGTTCTTCTCAAAGGCGTAGGGGACTAAGGATGAGTCACGATATTTTAGGTGAAGGAAATGACAACAATCAAAAGTATAATTAATTTAAAATTTTAGTTTACTTAGGATTTTCATTTCGAATAGGTTTTCATTTATTCAAGTCTTTTTCTTCTTCTCTATTCTCTTCTTCTCCTCCGTTACTTTCCCACTAGTTCTTAATCACACAAGCAGGGATCTTCAGTTAATAGTAATTAAAGAGAGAACAAGTTTAAGGTCATGGATGAAATCGGTGTTGAGTTGATTAGTGCTGAGTTGGTTATGGTTGAGGCTAATTATAGTGTGAACTCCAAATTAAAGGAAAACGCTCTGAACTTTTAGAAAGGAAATGAGAAGGGATTCAGTAGTAGGGTAGTGAGGTTTTACTTATCACAAGACGGCAATCGTGGTAAAAGAGATGCAAAGGATCACAACCTATCCAGTATCCACAAATACAGTCCCAAAAACAAAAAAGTATTATTAAAGAAACGATTTCATGCAAGTCATACAAATATATACTATATAATGAACATTTCTGAAGATGGTGGCAGGGTTATCACCTTGGTTCATTATGAATGCATGAAACTGCCAATAAACCTCTAAAGTATATTGATCTTCAGTCATGACACAGTTGGATCGAGCATGAATTTGCACACATAAAATATATATAACATAGGAACTATAAAACACTTCCAATGAGATTTTGTTATCAATATCATTTAATAACCACAATTTAATAGATAATTACTAAAAGCAACTTATGCCATTGACTTTATTCCTTGTTAAATATTCCATACCTTTGACGCTTCAATTCTGTAACTTATGTCATCATATAGAGGACCTCCAACATAGAAACCATCTGTTCCTGTCACAGTTTCAATAGCTAAATCACCTTTCTTAAGTGGGACGTAACGGCTATCTCCCACAGCAATAATTCTGACATAAACACCAGAAAGAGGTGGGGAAACTGATCCTTCAATGTACATCCCAGGTCGACCAGAAAATTGAGGAACTGAAGCTTGGCAACCATCTTGTGTCACTAATACCTAACAAACAAGGAAAAATATCTGAAAACTGACGTTTTGATAAGCATCAGACAGACTTATGGAAGTGAATAGCTGCACTTACATCATGTTGTCGAGGATAAAACAAGATTTGTTTTTCCCCCTTATTCCTGAAACATATGAGAGCGGTTAAGGACATAGAAAGGGCATTAGTAACAACAGAGAAGAGTAACAGCCAAGCATCTAGGAAATGATTGCTAAAAAAGCTAATCATGTTAACTATTATGAGCAAAATACAGAAACGAAAAGACAATAAGCTACATGACTAAATCAGGTTTTCACTCACAAAGAAAGAGAGACCTTCAATACAATGGAGACGCATAGAAGTAGTTATCATCTAATCCAATGGCGACTCCAAAAAATTCTATTGATGGGGTCATTTAAAAACTTAATTTTTTCTTATTTTATAAGATAATAACTTTTACTCTAGTTAATGATTAATCATCTATTATCAGCATACTACAAATTAAATTACACGTATTAATTAATAAGTGGAATACACTTTTAATACAATTATATTGTTGTTTTGACAAAAAAATGTAAATACATGAACTATTCAACAATATTTTATGTTTTAAAATTGGTACATAATAGTCTCCTTATTAATAGTAACATAAATTTCATTTTCAATATGTGCTGCTAAGCAATCATTGAATTAAACCACATGAAAAACTAATTTGGTACTCAACTTTATAAAACTTGTTAAGTTCTTGAAATTGCATATCAATGATTGTGAAAAATAGCTCAACGTAGTAGTTGTATAATTAAATTTGTAATTTGTGAAACTTTGTGTCATAACTTTTTAAGAACTACGAATATATCACTCATGTTCAGAATAAAAATATTTATGTTTGGAAGATAATTGTACAGTGTTTTATATTATTATGGGGTCAATTATGTTTTTTAATGGGGTAAACTATACACCAACTAAAAAATTACTATAATAATAATTAAAATATATATTTTTGATGGAGTCAATTAACCCCACCAAGCTCTTAGTGGAGTCGCCTGTGATCTAATCAGAAATATGGGTGCATGGTTTTCAAAGTTTTTTTTACTTGTCAATAAAAAATTATTATTATTATTATTCATTAGTATTTTATTTTATTTTTATTTATTTATTGGGGGGAGGGAGCTTTAAACAAAAGCCATGCAAGGGTAATAATTCTACAATGAAAGTGTTGGAATGTAACCAATAAGCACTGGAACCGAAGTTAAACTTCACATTCTTTTCCATTTATAGGCAGAATTCAATTCTTCCCTGTTTATAGAGTAACAAGCATACAATAAAAGTTCAAACATAAGGTCATATGTGATCTCAGCAATGATGCTTCCACACTTCAAACAATAGCTGGTTTGTGAAAGCTTAGTTCCAACTAAGGAGTTAATGTAGATAAGAATACAAGTATGTTGGGCATGTTGAATGACTAGAAAGTGAAAATAAAAGAAAGAGAAGAATATTGGCGATATCAATTATTAAAATATGTTCACAAAGTTTTGTCTACTAGGTTCAAAACAGCTGTGGTGTTGTGGCCCCTAGCTGTTTTGGCACCCCAACTGCTAAGGCCGCATTGCTCCAAATAAAGAAACTCAAGTTTGAGTCTCCTTAATCAAATATATATATACACAGATCTGACTATAGCTTCAAGCTTTCCCTTCTCAAGAAATTACTGTAAATTCAAAATTGGGAAACATGACGCAATATATTGCACGGTGATCAAGAATTTTATTTGAAATCTTCTAAAACTGGAACAAAGCAGTGCAAATTATGTTTAGGGGATTGCTCTTTTTTGGGCACAAACAAGATATGCAACAAGTGAATAGAACATCATGTCAAAGTGCTCAAAGGATCGATGCGGTCTGAAAAATTCACCCAACAGAAATGCATCTGCACAACTAAATCATGGCCAAGTTGGATTTCTTAAGATAGAGAACAGACCACCCTCCTAAACTCCCAATAACATAGGAAATACATCTTTCTAATCATTAGACAAATGATTAGTGGGAAGAACAAAGTTACCAAGTGAGATACTACAATATATGTACCGTGAGTCCTGAGAAGTAAAGGCAAGTTTTTCTCCAGGATTAGCCCACACTGAATACTCATATACAGCAGCACTTGCTTGATCATCTCCACTAGTTACAAGTCTGGCAGTAGTACCATCCAGAAGAGTACCCTCATTATTAAGTATGTTCACCAACATATTCTCAGGTAATTCATCCACACCACTGAGTGAACTTGAATTAACATGGATTTGTCCTTTGAGGAGATATTTTTCTCCTCTTAGATAGATGGGCTGCAGAAAGAACATGAATGAAATGAGAGGAAAAGCAAAAGAAATAAAAATGCTTTTAGTAGTGAAATTAAGAGAAGGGAAACATAAATAAAATAGGCCTCATACCGACGGGTTTGACGTATCAATTTGTGTAGATGAGCTTCCAAACAAAATACAAGAGTTAACAAAATGAAGTTCATGCATTCCGGGAGATTCTACACATATTTGCTGGGAACCTTTCTGAAGTCCATGGGAAAGATAAAAATCGAAAATGAATTTCAAAATAGAGAGAGAGAGAGAGAGAGAGAGAGAGAGAGCAACTCTATATTAGTTATGTGAGCTTCAAGAGAAGTTCTTAGTGTACTGAAAAAACCTTGATTTTCAAATTCACATGGGAACCATCAGCTTGAGTCATGTAGGCATCCACATCATGGGTAGAAATTATATTGACCCAATAACCTTTCTGCACAAAGGCAAGCCCTTTTACATCCTCTGTGGCAACATCCAAATCGATAAAACGCTGCTCCCAGCACCATTTTTCTTCCCCTGACACTTCTTCAGGGGAAGTGTGCTTCACCTAGAAATAAGACAAGAATTTGTAAAGTTATTTGTAAAAGAAGCGAGAGAGGGAGGAAGGAAGGAAGGTAGGGGGAGAGAGAGAGAGAGAGAGAGAGAGAGAGAGAGAGAGAGAGAGAGAGGCATGATCAGTAACCAAAAAGTTACAATAAAGCGTGGGATCAATTGAGACTGTTGCATTATATGGTCTAGATAAGATAGAAGTCCACAAAACTAGAAACTTTAATGATTTGTTTGAAGTTTTATACAAGGACGTCAACATGGGTACAGGGTATTGGGCGTGGCAAGCTGACACTTTTAAATTCTAAAGAGTCTCTTTAATATGTCAGCAAGATCATCATTGTTTGTGAAACAGCCATAGAGAGTTGATTGAAAGTGGAAAATAACTTTTTAGCACAATCTAGATTATCTAATAATGAGAATATACCACTTTTACCTACAGTTCTCTGCACATTTAAGCCAATAAAAAAATAGCCTAACTCTTCCAAAAGCATCCATAGGCCAAAACTATTGTCCAGTTGACAAGTGTCTGAAATGCCAACTGTCAATAAAATTGTCCCACACTCCCCCATTAATTAGCATTGGCTCAAATGGACAAGTACATTAGACACCAGTTAGGGAAATTTACAAAGCCGGCAAAGAAAAAAATATGATTGGGGAGTAAAGCATTTGATTCCATGGAGGTAATTTAGAACTAAGGTACAAACAATACAAAATACACAAAATGTATACAAGAACAAACTCTGCAAGAATGTCCCTTCCTCCCTCATTATAGCAAGAGAAACAATCATGACCCTCCAATATAATTAAAATTAAAAATAGCAGAGGATAAGCACAATACCTCAAGCCTGTATTTGCCAGGCAAAACATTGGGAAACAAAAACTCACTACTCTCATCGGTCAAACAAACTGTCTTTCTCTCTTCTTTACTTTTGCCGCCCAACCTTACAAGTGTAACAGAAACTAACGAGCCACATTTCTCCATGCAGGTTACTTCCCCAAGAACATTCACCTGTGCCTAAAGTTCAAGAGAAATACAACTAGAATATTATGAAGCCTCCAGTACAAGAAATTTACCAATTAAACTCCCTTTCCAATTGACATGCTAGAAACAATTTCACAAAATTTAAACCTTACCATAGCATTGTTATATCTTCATACAAATCTTAGAACTAAGATCTAGCCACATTGTCAGAACTCCTATTTTCACAGTTTTTTTAAGAGAAATAAAATTTAATCAAATATTATCTGTTAACAAGCAACTTGATGATTATTCCCTGAACCAATTTGGCTTCTCCATGACCTAATAATGCCTCAAGATTGCTGGAATTTAAGTCGCCAGAGATTGAAACATGCTTTGTGAGAAGTGCAAGATATAATTTCCACTAACCTAAAAGAAAAGGAGATTAAATCTAATCAAAATTAAAATACAATAGCAGCCTAAACCTTTCCTTTTTTTTCCGTAGATACAGCGTAAACCTTTCTAGATCTGAGAAAAAACACCTGATGAAATTCAACATTCAGTACAGGGCTGTTGACCAAGACATCAACATGAGGTGGCAAAAACAGAAGTCCAGGAGCACTCTCAGGTTTGGCTGCCAAAGCAGACAAGCGATATTCACCAGGTGGAACCTGAAACACAACAATCAAACATAAAGTTAAACTGATTTAGTACAATAAAATTTTTTATCACTGAAATGACAAGATGAACTAATACACAATAGAAAACAATGCTTAAGAGTGTATAAAATTTCTATCATTTCTTGGCACTCCTGCAGAGATTAAATTAAGATTCAAAATGACCAAAATGATACAATCTCATTTCTAAAAACTTCTAAAGTTCGATAAGAAAATTGCTACTATAGAGGAAAATCCACCCTTAACCCTACGCCAGATGCTAAATCAAAAATACCTTTAATTATTTTGCACTGTGGCTTTCTGCTTCTGCTAAACCACAAACCATGGAAAATGGAAATTTTGAACAGTTACTCAGTTCACAGAAACCTAAAGAGAGATTCATTCGATGCTATATATAAAAAGGATCAAACCAACATATAATAAGTTCTACAAAGAACTGCTAACGAGAAAATGTTTATGAAGTTAAACTGGCATAAAAGAAGGAACAATCAAAAGTACGAAATTGCATGTGTGTTATTCATAAGCCGGCTAAAGGCACCTGTGTGTTATTCTCAAATACTGCCAATGGCAAGCATTAAAGAGTTTCAAACTATCCAAGAAGATTATAAGCACGATTTTCTATCATATATATATATATATATATATATATATATATATATATATTACATGGGAGAAGGGCCTTGATGGGACATTTGTCTTATGTGGCAATTCTCCTCTCTCTCTCTCCACTATTACTAACTAGTTCTTCTCTCTTTCTTCATTTAAAATTCAATTTTTTTCACTTCATTTTAAACCCAACCTTTTTCTCTCTCTTTCTCTTTCTCTTTTTCTTTATTTCAAACTCAGCTTTTTTCTTCATTTAGGAGTTTGCGGTGCGTGAGACTACTAAATTTATTTTATTACATTGTTATCCTTAATAATTTACTTTTTATCATTAATAATTTACATTTTAATTATTTAAAATTTAAAATTAATTTTATAATTAAATTATATTTAAAGTGCCTTTCCCTTTATTGCTAAATTTATTACTTGCCAATATTTTTAATATATATATATATATATATATATATGACATTATCAATCTCATCAATTGCACACACCCCTTGATCAGCTTGGTGCACCTCCACAACTATTCTTTTATTATATTTTTTTTAATTACTCTAAACACCCGCTTGTACCCCATTTATATAAATACATATAGTCTATATAACTAAGTACGTTGGTTTAACACCATCCAACAACCACTATTTCACACAATCTCCATAAACTAATTCACACGCATCATCAATGAATATTTATCTATTCTAACTCCGACAGAAATAATTTATTTTTTTATTATTTAAAATTTTAAATTAATTTTATGATTAAATTATGAAGTGCCTCTAGGCACGTTTAATTTCGAGTATTAAACGGGCACCAATAATGAATTGGGCTTGTAATTGTAATGTGGTCTCAATCGTGGCATTGCATTTCACCAGAAGTATGATTGTGAAAACATTTAGGTATATTTTTATTCAATGAACAAAAATATTCAATAAATTTAACAAACAAAAAATACAGCTCTCAATAAATTAGCTGTTTGAGGCTTGTGCCAACGTACCTCAAAGCAGAAATTATCACTGTCATCAATCTGCTTAACTTGAGGCTTAACATTCTCCGGTCCATGAGTCAAGGCTACCTAGTATACATATGGAGTCAATAAGTAAGATGAGAAAATAAAGGAAAAACATAACTAATAAGTTTCATATCTGTTGCAAACTTTAATAGCTAAAGGCTCAAATGAAAAACTAAACAGGATCCTTGTTTCTAACAGGCAAAAGAATAAAATAACTTCTTGAAACAAAACAAAAGAAAGAAAAACTTTAGGAAGAGAGAAAATAAAGCTTTGACATAGAATCAAATTTGCCTGGTTCCAAGCTCACATAGCAACTTCAGAGTGGTGAGACGCCACACACACTGAAATGGAATGAGATAGAATCTCTGGAGATCTATGATACAGCCAGCAATACACAACAGCCACTTCCCCCACCACCCATACGTCCAATGCCACTACAAAAGCCAGCAGCACCCAATAGTCCAAATGGCCAAACCATATGAAACCACCGAAAGAACAATATATATATTTCCACAACACGAACCACCATTACAAGACTACCTTAACATTCCCACCTGGCTTTTCTTAATGAGCTCTATCTCTGTATTTTATTGGTAGAACAAATGATCACTTCCATGACACCACCATTACTAATTTTACCGGCTCCCACAAACAACTCCCTGCCGCTACCCCACCAACTGCAATCACCAATTTGTCAAAACCATCTTTACAGCCATGACTCTAGACTAGTTCTTACTGCAATTACAAAACATAACACCTTTTGGCCTTTTTCCAAATTGCCAGACAACTGCCTAAAAAGCGTTGGAATTGATATGGGAATTAGTAGCAAAGACAAGACATCCCATCTGGACCAAATACATTGCACAGATGTTACCAAAGAATAAAACAAGGGTCTGAAGTTACCTTAGCCTTGAAACCAGAACTAACCATCTGAACAATGCCACAGACATCGTAAGAGACTGCTTTAATATCTACAACCGAAGCCATGTTTGGCAAAACCTAAAACAGTCATTCATCATAATGAAAAAGGGAACTCATACAAATATAGATGGAGTAAATTTTCAAATACTTTTTTTTATTAGCACAAGTTTTCAAGTAAGTTTGAAAAATTCTCTCTAATGCCTTCAAGAATAGGTCAGTGTTATGATAAATATAAATACAACAATATGGAATCTTTTAATTAAATTTACCATAAAGTCCTCCAGCTTGTCAAACTTGTAATGCTCCTTCTTTGCTTCTATCGTATACTGACTAGAGGTAACCTACAAACATTCAACAACTAGCCCAGTCGAAACAACAGTAGAAAATCACAATCATAATCTGACATGAAATAATAATGTTCTCCCTCAGAACTAAACCATTTAAGATCTTTTAGGACCAGATGAGAAGGACACAGATGATGAAAATAGTTCCAAAGTTAGTTCGACAACCCAACTAGGTGGGATACAAAGCTTTAATGACTAAAGAATTATGTTAAAAACATGTAATCAAAAGAAGAAGAAACAACAAATGAATATCACATAAAACTAGCAATCTAGTGCAAAAATTAATAACTAAAATGAGAGAGAGAGAGAGAGAGAGGATAAAGAAAGGAGAAAGAAAGAGAAAGACGGGCAGAGGGAGAATAGCACATTTGGTTGTTTGAGCACACATTAAATTACCTGGTCAAGCTTGTAATATCCCTCTTTGTCGGTGACAGATCTTTCATGACCATCGACTATAATTTTTACACCATTCACTCCCACACCATTCCCATCAACTGCACGACCCCCAACAGAAAATCCAGTGACCTACAACAATTTCAATGACAGAGGACGCATGAAATGAATGTCTAGCACAAGGACAAGCATTGCAACTAAAATCATTTCAACAGAGAAAACAAAAATCCTAGAATATAGAAATGTAGAGGAGAGGAGATTGAACAATTAGACAAAGCAAAGAAAATAAGGCAATTGGGTGGAGAAAAGACGAGTAGGGGTCCCCCTACTCTACATTAAAGAAAATAAGGCAATTGGACGGAGAGGACATTAAAGAGTATTGAAGAGATGCCAGCAGCAGGAATGGAGTGAAGCAGATGGCTGCAGCAGTGTAAAGCCCAGAGGCGAGTGAGGCTGTGTAGATGTGGTAATAAATTCATTGTCTGGGTTCTGATGATGTGCAATCTTCTGGCACTGTCCTACCATAGTATGACAGCAGGGGAAGTTCATGATTTAATTTTTTTTCAATTTATTTATTCAATCTAAAAATGAGAGATGTTGTGTAGGAAGAGTGAAATTAGCACAGAAGATAAACCAAGGATCGAATGCAGTCTGAAAAAGTCACAAGTGGCCCAAGTGAAGATAAAATGAACAATACTTTTTGCAATGGGCATGCTCAACTTAAGCCCGCTAACAAACCTGTAAAAATCGAGCGTACCAATAGAACAGAGGAAGGCCAAGAAGGAACGGGTTGAAGTGGTTACCTAATCCTCAACTGAGAATGCTGCATTCTATAAAGCCAGTTGGTAAAAAGGTACCTACGAAGCCGAGCGTACCAAAAGAACAGAGGAAGCCAAGAAGGAATGGGCTGAAGTGGTGAAAAAAGGCATGATTACCTGAGAATACTGCATTCTATAAAGCCAGTTGGTGAAAAGGTGCCTATGAAACCGACCCAGAACATATAAGGTTTGTTGAGTTGAGTAGAGTAGTCTTAAATAGGGTTTAAATTGGACTTCAATTAAACCATCATAAATTTCAGTGATCTGAAATCTTTTATCATGATCCAATATTTTTGAGGGGTTGCACTTTAAAGTTTTAAGGAAAATTTCAAGTATCTCAAATTCTGGAAGAATGCCGTTTGGATCTGTCGTTTGGATCCTTCTCATGAATGACACGGGCTGTTTCCTTCAAGAAGTGAAACCTTCCTTCAAGAAGTGAAACCAAGATGGACCAGACAGTAGAAGCTAATGATTGACAGATTGAAAACCTGTTTCAGCAAGATTGGAAAAGCTTAATCGTTGAGAGCTGGCACATTCATGGTTCAACAAACCATATGAACACACAAGATTAAGGATATTATGAGATTCTAAAAAAGTTCAGAACACGGTGGTTTTTGAATGCATTTGTTGTAACAGTGAACATTCACAAATCACAACATTTATGAACTTTTTGAATGCATTTGTTGTAACAGCAAACACTCACAGTTGCAACATTGTTTTAGGCTAAGTAGCATGGACATGGCACGACAGGGAAACGACATGGACACAGCGAGACGTGGATTTTAAAACATGCAGGACATGGCACGCCTGAAACACATTAAAAACAGTATTTTCACCCTTTAGTTGTGTCAACGTCCAACACAACACGCCTCCTCTGTAGAAGTGTTTATACTTTCTGTGATTCTAGCTATGCTCATCTGGAAGTATAAGTACTGGCCATGGTGCCGTCTATATCAGAAATGGAGCATTACTGTAGAATTGGTAACTCAAATTTTGACCATAAGCAACCCAATATCAAACCTGAAACTTTGCCACAATGGTTTTGTGACCATGCTCAACAGACACCGACATGGAGGGAGGTGAAACGTCAAAAACAGTATTTTCACCCTTGTAGTATGGTATAAGCTCATAAACCCCTGTAAGAAATTCAGGTAACCAAAAGGAGTAGATTCAGTTAAGAAGCCATCCAGTAGCTACAAACATTTCCTGTGCATGTGACAAAACATTTCCTGTGAATGTGAACATGGGAAAAAGTGAAAATTAATCTGAGTTTTAAGATTTTAACCACCGTTTAATGCTAGCCAAGTAAATATGAGGCGAGCACAAATGGAAGCACATTTTTTTTTGTTTTTCTGATCAGAGGTTCTGCAAATCCAATACAAGTTTTCTTGAGCATATCATAATTTAAAGTTCCCGTTTCTGTCATCTCAATATTTCACGGTTCAGAAAACTAGGCAGCAGCCAAAGCCAAGTCAACCTTCAAAAATCTAAAAAAAGGATGTCAGTCTTGAAGGCCATTGTCGAGGATAGACAAGTACTTATATCCATGTGCATGCTATCTACGTGTTAGAAGGTTCAAACAACACACAGAAGGAAGAAAAATAAAAGTATTGAACAATGAAAGAAAATTAAATATTACCGCAAGGTATTGAATTAAATGCAAACATTCCCTCTGCATCAGAGACAGCATGACAGATGGCTTTTCTTTGTCCAGGGGCATTACCAGGTCCCTGGGGACAGTCCAACCTCAAGACATCATCTGAGTATAAATAAATGTGAACACCCAAGATGGGATTTCCCTGTCCAAAAAATAATTGATGACTCACGTATTAGCTTTTTCACTTGCATATTGCATTGCCAGATACCTCAAACAACAAAATCCACCTACTCTGTACTATATATAGATAATAAAACAAGGGTAAAAAATGTCTCATACATATTTTACATCAATGGTGGAAATGCCTTTAGGCACGGGTCAATCCCTAGTATAT
>JAULJZ010000002.1:5568940-5581772 GCA_032270985.1 Heliamphora pulchella | reverse complement strand
CATAGCAATAATTTTGCCAATCAGGCCCAATGAGCCCGGAACCATAACCAACTCAACCGGTAATCTCTTTCCAAATAAGGGCTATATTACTCCTTATAGCAGGTAAGATTTGTACCCAAACCTCCCAACGGTCACCTGATCGTCCAAATTATATTTGCAACGTTTGTCAATCTCTATATATCTGGTTCTCCCATCCCTCTTACGTAAAAATCCGAAACGCATCATTAGCAATTCGTTTATCGTCGTCATTTTCCATTCACAGGAATATTCTATCGCATTTCTCGCTAGCCGGCCACAATGATGCTCAGGCTAGTTTTGATTGCTTTGTTGGTGATGTGCGCGTCCGATTCCGGTGGAGCGCAGGGCAACAATGCACCAGAACTAGCACCGGATTCCACCGGTTCACCGCCGTCCAGTTCTCCGGCGTCTTCTCCGGCTAGTCCTCGTGCTTCGCCTTCCCACTCGCCGAGTTTATCGCCGTCATCCTCTGTAAGTCCCAAGATTTCCCCGTTAACGAGGCCGTCCGCTTCTCCAGTGAATCCTCCGATTGCACTCTCTCCGGTCGCGATCCCACCGTCCAGTGCGGTTACTCCAGTTCAATCTCCGGCGATTCCAACGGCTCCCGCTAAAACACCGGTGACAACTCCGGCTACTTCCCCGCCTTTGCCTGGAACTCCGGTGAGTACTCCCGCATCATCTCCGCCGGGATTAACCCCGGAAAAGTCATCTGAACCTCCGACAAGTACTCCCGCCTTATCTCCGCCGGCGACGTCTCCGGCGATTCCAGAGGTTCCGGCAACTGCTGCCACCCCGACGGCCTCAGCAACACCAGAGAAGGCGCCGGAGATCTTCCCATCAACCAGGAGCCCACCTAGCCCTCCGCCGACGAGTTCATCCCCGGAGACGGCTCAGGGTCCGGTTTCTGACAAGTCGGGTTCGAACTCCAATAACGAGGCTCGGGTCATTTTCAGCGGTTTAGCTCTTTGGGCCGTTTTGGCTATCTAAATTCATGTCATATATTTGTTCGCCACTTTTCATATTATTATTTTTGAATTATTATCATTGTAATTTATAATAATTAAATTATTAAAATACTCTTTCCATCTTGTTTTATGTGCCTTCAATTTTAGAAAAACAATGCTAGGTCTTTACTAGGATTAAATATTTGGGCCCTGCTTGAAATGTTTAAAAAATTTAACTTTTATAATATATAATTTTGTAAAAAAAAGGATAAATAAAAAAATTAGATTGTTTAGGATAAATTTTTATAATAACTTTTTTGGTTTTGGTTTTTATTGAAACGCCTAATATATTTTTATTTTTAATTTTTAAATTATAGTATTTAAAATATTGACACGATTTTTTTTTTATTTTTGTAAATAAGATTGACTTTTTTATGTAAAAATATTATAATAATTTTATTTTAAAAAAATTAAAATATTTAAAATATGTATTGACTTTTTTTTGGATAAAAAATAAAAAATTAGGATTTTTTTTAAATCAACCAGTACAACTTAAAAATTAATGTTTTTTTTCAAAAAATCAGCTCTTAAGCTAGCCCAAACATGTTGCCCTTAATATTTTTAAAGAAAGTACGATTAAAAATTTATCGAATGCTCTCAAAATATCACATTACATTATTTATGTGATATTTTCTATAAATAAAAAATATTAAAGCATGCTAAGTGATGCACCATTTGTTTTTTATTTATGTTCACCATTGCAACTGTATTTAAAATATTTTTTGCAATATAATTAATTAGAAATACAACGTATAAATAATGTCACGGTCTAAAATTACTGAATTATAAAAGCCCAATTAAAACTCCAAACTCAAAACTATTAGTTTATTTAGTTGAGCAAACTAGCCGTTAGCATTAGATTTCAACCGATCATCACATCAATCATTAACTACAATAACTTTACTAAAAAGCACCTACATACATTTTATTAGATTCTTACCAATCATCAATTATTACATTGATAAAATCTTTATTTAAAATATTTTTAGTCAGTGCATAAGATAGTTTTAGTACTGTTAGTACACTTTTAAGTGTTGGTAGAATTATTATATAAACTAATGGCTTATATGATACAAGGATAATCGGTGTCTAAAGATATTTTTATTATTTTTTCTTAAGATCTCGTTCATAAATTTTAATGCTTAATTTATATATTTTAATACTTAATTTTATTTTTTATTTTTTAAAAAATAATTCATATGAAAAAATAATAGAAAGAATCGCAACCTCAATCAACTTTAAATACCACTATCGAGGAGAAAAATTCAAATACCACACTATCAAGGAGAAAATTTCAAATACCACTATTAAAAAAAAAATTCATATTTTGTTGTGATTATACAATTATGCAAATTATATTTTTTTTGATATGAAATACATAAACTATTTTTTTAACACAAATGCAATTGAATTCGTTGATTATTTCAGACTCAGTCCACTGTTATATTACTACCACATAAAAGTTTGTGTTAATTTGTAATAATAAAAATAAGATACGATAGTAAAAGTAAACGAAATTATTTGTTTTATTTCAGTAGTTTTATCTTATTATATAAATAGATATCTAATTCTTAAAATTTAAAAGTGAAACAAAAAGTAATTTCAACAATATAACAATTGAAAATATGATTTTATTAATTTTTTAATTTATAAATATAAAAATATAGATAGATATCCAATTCTTAAAATTTAAATTAAAATTGAAACAAAAAGTAATCTCAACAATTTAACAATTAAAAATATGATTTTATTAATTTTTTAATTTATAGATATAAAAAAATAGATAGATATCCAATTCTTAACATTTAAAAGTGAAACAAAAAGTAATCTCTACAATTTAACAATTAAAAATATAATTTTATTAGTTTTTTAATTTATAGATATAAAAAAAATAACAAAAGTAAAAAACTATAAATTTCTATAATTTATAGAAATTTATATAAATTTCTACAATTTATATAAATTTCTATAAAATTCTACAATTTATTAATTTACCATTGGGGTTGAGGTTTTTTTTTTTTTTTTGATTTACATTTGGGGTTGAGTTGTACAATTTCAAACAGTCAATAACTTAAAACTATATAATTTGACATTTTTTTTACAAAAAAAAAATTCTTTCATTCATTATTACGAAAATTCTAGATTTTGTGAGGATTAGAGATTTGGGATAACTTTGAAGTTTGAATTTTAAGAGGTTTTGTTTTTTGGAACAAAAAAGAAATAAAAAAAAATGAGAGTATTTGAGATAATTTGAAAAAATCAATGTTAAACAAAAAAAAATTGACTTTTTTTGAGTTGCCGTAAAAATAAAATAGTATACCAAACAAACTAACTTAAAAGCAAAGTTTCTTTTTAGAAAAAAATTACTTTTTTATTAATCCCAAACAAGACCTTAGACTATAAAAGCCATCATAACTCAAAACAAATAACTTGATATTAATTTATTTAATTTAAAAGAATCAATGCTTGAGATTAATTTTTGATTTTTTTCTCCAATCCACTTTTCTTATAATTTTTAAAACTTATGCATAGTATAATTAATTGAATAATGATTTTTGAACGGTAATTATAATTTATTGTTGAAAGTGCTATTGACGGAAGCAATTCTCCAAGCCCCAAATCAAAACACAAATTTTTACAATATTCAAATTAAAATTCATATTATTTTTAAAATATAATAATACTCTTTATTCATAACTTATTTATTATCACTACCAACTACGTATAATTGGTAGTATCAAATATACAAATGGGTAAAATTGTTAATTTTGAACAAAAAATAAAAAAGTTAACTTTTTGCCCAAATAACCAACTTTAAAAAAAATTAGTCTAAAAGATAAGTTACCAAACAACCTATTTTAAACTCAATTCATCTTTTTACCTAAAAACGAAAAAAAAGCAAAAAAACTTAATTTTTGAGCTAATTACCAATCGGGGCTTAAGTATTCTAATGTTTTTATACAATCACATTTCATATAAAGGGTCAATTGATAATTAGTTTAAAAGTTTTTTTTTATTTTTTATTTTTTAGTCAAAAAAGTTAAATTGGGTTTAAATTAAATTATTTGGTAACTTAGCTTTTAAATTAATTTTTTTTAAGTTGATTATTTGAATAAAAAGTTAATTTTTTTACTTTTTGTTCAAAATGGACAATTTACCGTTATATATATATATATATTATCAATTATATGTAGTTAATAACAGTAATAAATAAGTTATGAATAATAATATTATTGTATTTTAGAAGTTGTGAAAATTTGAATAAAATATTATGAGAGTTTGTGTTTTAATTTGATATTTTACTTTTTTTTATTTTTTTTATTTTTTTACTAAATGAATAATTTTAGCTTTTTAATATTTGATAAACGACAAAGTGTACGAAAAGATTTTGGTCAATAATTGTGTATTATTTTTGCATACCAATAAAAAAACAATAATTGTCTATTGATAAATATTTATATTCATTAATATGATATGATTTAAATCTTAAAAACGGAAAATTTTAAATTATAATTATACACCCATTAAAATGTAAAATCATAAATATTTGAAGATAAAAATTCAATGTGATAAGTCCATCTTCGTAACACGGCTCCTCGTACAAGTAAAAAAGTATAATATCAAATTTCACTTTATTAGCAAGGAATTACTTGATTAAAAAATGTGTAATCTGCATGTGAGTTTTTAAATCCTATAATAATTATATAAATAAATTATATTCATTAGTATTAATATTATTTCGTTAATAATTGTGAATTTTTAAAATTTTTATTTAAAGGTTTTCTAACATTCTAGCTTGTGTTTAGATTAGTTTTTTTAAATTTTTTAGCTTTTTAATTTTTTTATAAAAAAATAAATATAAAAAAAAATATAGAAAAAGCCAACTTATGTCAAATTAATGGGCTCTTTTAATTTTTAAGCAAAAAAACTTTTAAAAAAAACTAAGCCGAGAAGAAAAAACTAAAAAAACATTAAAACAGCCTTTTCTAAGATATATATTATATTATATTTATATTATTTTTTTATATATTTTTATGAGTAACTCGATATACTCAATCACATCTTTTTAATTGATATTTATATAACAAATTAACTTAGTTGATGTGACATGTATTCCATGGCACATCTAAAAATTATCTTATTTTTACACTCAATCAATTGTTATGATTTATTTATCAATTTTTTTTAAAGAATTTTTTCACTCTACAAATTCAGACACCCAGTGCAACGATTTTATACCATCATTACTTGGAGAGCGGGTCTTGCACTTACCGAAAACGTACTTTGTGAATGCTTTATATATATATATATATATATATATATATATATTAGATAAACATGTTTGATATATATTTAAGTAGTTATTTTTTAATTTTTATTTACTTAATAGAAATGAATTAATAATATTTTATTTGTTCTATTATTAAATAAGTATGTTTCATATAGTATCTTTGACATATTTTCTATTTGTGCCTATGCAACTATTTTTGTCTCTGCTTAACATATTTATGTCTTGGTTGATAGTATTTTTTATAACTTTGTTAGTTAACTTGATAAAAAATTAATTTCACCTATTTGGTAAAAAAAATTTAAAATAAAAAATTATTAATAAAAATAACATATTAAAAATTTTAAAGTCATGAATAATATCTAGTATATATATATTTCGCATTTAAAATGCGAAATAGCATATTAAGAGTTTTGAATTAATGGGCAGGATTGGGGCAGACGCGTGTTGCCCCACCCTCACTCTATTTATTTGCGGAGTGGAATTGAAAAAAATAATCAAAGAAGTAGCGGAGCAAGATAGAGATAAGGTGTAATGAAAAATATATATTTTTATTTTAAAAGAGATTAATACTAATAATAATGACAAGATAAAATACTAAAATAATAATATTGATTATTGATTAGAATTAAAAATAAAAAAATTAAAAATAAGAATAATATTTTTATATTTTAATTTTATTATATTATTAAATAAAAAATATATATTTATATATTAAATATATTTAATCAAAAACAAGACAGGAGAAAATAGTAGGAGAATTACAAATACCGCTGTTACCTAACAGAGCTGGAAAAACCCGCGGGCGGGGGGATAAGATTGCCATCCCCAATTTTAAGCACCAGAAAAAAAAAAAAAAAAAAAGGTTAAAACGCTCGAGTCTAGTGGAGGTAACTCCATTCCAGTAAGGCGGTCCGTCGACTCCATTTCTCGTTAAAAAAGTTTCCGGTCATCCCTTTCATCGTTCCTCAAATATCAGACGACTCAAATCGGAACCCAACACATCGAACACGAATCGATCTTGATTTGCAGATCCGTTTGAAAATTTGCAAGAAATACAGGGAGAGAAGATGGAAGTGGACGATGCTCCGTTGGACGACAAGGCGAAGAGAATGAGAGATCTACTGTCGAGCTTCTACTCCGCAGATCCACCTCCTTCAATGCCCGCCAACACTTCTTCCAAATACGCCACGCTCGATACCATCAACACCACTTCTTTCGACGCCGACCGGTACATGAATCTCCTCGTACGTCATTTCCCCCCTTCCCCTCTCTATTTCTTTTCTATGTGCATCAATCACTTTTCAAGATCAATCAAGATTTATATATGTGCGCACACACATATATTCACGACGTATCTACATTACGTAATACGAATTTGATATCTTTAGAACAAAGGATAAATAATTTGACTCATTCACGTCCAGATCATGAATGTTTGGAATCATATTAGACACAAATGATCTGCCAAATGGTGTGTTTCTATTATCCTTTCTTCTTCTCCTTCTTCTTTGTTTTCTTTTTGATTTTAGCATCAAGTAAAGTTTTCATTTAGGTAATTTCTTGGTCAATTATGTTTTTGTAGAACTTCTCGAAAAATTGATAAGTAATAGTTCTTGAATTTGCAGCTGGCTTAGTTTTTATTTGTAATATTACTAATTTCTTGGTCAATTATGTTTTTGTAGAACTTCTCAAAAAACTGATAAGAAATAGTTCTTGAATTTGCAGCTGGCTTAGTTGTTATTTGTAATATTACTATACAAGTGATACAGCCCTGGCAGAAACGAGTTTTTTTTTTTTTTGGGATAATTACACTTTACGCGCTCATAGTTGTGACAAAAATATGTAACTCAAATGCTGTTTAAAAGTGAATACATAGGCGCAAAACAGTTATTTTAACGTATGGGATTTGATCTATAAACTTTTTGCCCAATCAATTGTATTAACTAGACTTCGTTACACACTCGATGCTGGTGCAATTTTACTTATTGCAGGAGATGAGCCAAAATCAGACAAGAAAGAGTGAAGTCAAATCAAATGGTAATTAAAAAAATTAGTATTTCCGAGTTACTGACAGAAGAAGAGGAGAAAGAGAGTACCAAATTTTAGACAACATCAAACTGTAGTGGGCTTCACTTTTGTGTTCACACAAAGTGAAGCGTTGTCTTTGTAAATATGATATAGACAATAATTGGTGTCCTTTCTGTTCTTTAGGACTCAATGAAAGGGGTTGTACTCAACTTCAGGGTCTTTTGGGTGTGTGGGGGCTGGGTTTCTTTTGGTTGCACTAGTAGAAAGTTTTTGCTGTCCATGTATGTTGTTGCTGCATTTAACCACTACAAAATTATTGACCTAGGAGCTATGAATTTTTAATATCTTTTATCGAAGGTTGAGGTGAGTTACCAAGAGGCTTATGTTCAGGACAAGGCAGTTTTAAATTAGTCAACAGAGACAACAATTATGCGATCTTGCCTATGTATTGTTTAAAGGTTGGGTACCAGGCATTGGTGCCAGGGAGGCATAGGTGCTTAGTATAATCGAAGCTTCACCGAAGACAGAGGAGCTGAGAGTCAAGTGCTGCTAAAACAAGAACAGATGGCAGTACCCTGGGAGTGAAGATGGATCAGAGGACCAAAGCGAGTTGGTCCCTAATTAATGAAGGCTCCTTGTATATCTGGGTGAACCAAGGGGAGCCCGCAACTGTCCGGGACATGTGGCTAGCAATACTCTGGGAGTGAAGATGGATCAGAGGACCAAAGAGATATCTGGGTGAACCAAGGGGAGCCCACAACTGTCCGAGACATGTGGCGCGATTCTTTTTAGTTCGACCTGCCTGCGGTACCATAACATTGGGCACCAATATTAAGTACGATAAGTCACCATTGTCCTATTAGACAAACCCTGAAGGTGTCAGTACCATGGTTGTTAGAATCCTGATTCAAATCCAACAATTTTACAATGTTACGATTTATTTTGACAAAATCGATTTGGATCGTGTAGAGAATACTTTGGAGGTAGAATCTTACGACTTTGGTAGTTAGATCTTAGTGAATCGTAGAATCTCGATTCTGATCCTACCAATCCAATTTTATACTTTGTTTTGTTGCTTAAATTTTGTTATTTTTATGATTGTGGTCAGAGGCCTTGTTTATTATGCGGCATTAGGGGACTTGAATTAGGCAAAAAATCAAGTGAGACCCATCTTGTAGGGATTTGTCTCATCAGACTATCAAATCCTAGTTTGTCTCGCGGGATTAAATTGGATAATTCAATAGATTTCAATTTTTTATTACTGAATTGGTGGCAATAATAATACCATCCCTAGTATTTATACAACGAACTTCTCTTTCTTTTTTATTCTTTTGAAGTTTTTTTGCTATCGCAAACTGCAATTATAATATTTTTTTTTATGATACATAAAACTCTTTTTCTTTATTTCATCTTTTGTTATATCTATTTATAAATTCCACTCTTCACATTTTTTGCATTCTCTTTTTTGTACCACTATTATATTAGTGCAAAATGCTCTATCATAAAACTCTTATTCTCTATTTCTATTTTTTCTTATGTAATGAAAAAGTTTTAATTCTCACTTTTAATATCACTTGACTTATTATATTCTAAAATCTCCATTTTTTAAAATCTTCTTTGTGTCCACTTCTAAGAAATTGTATCTGTCTCGAAATTATTATGTATGTATGTTTTTAGTAGAATTTTATAATTCTCGATCTGATTCTACGATATGATTTGGTAAATCCTTCTAACAATCGAACGTAGAATCCTAATTATGACAACCTTAGTCAGTGCACGGTTAGCGCTCCATCTGTGTCAAGAGTGGTGTAGGGAGGGTTTCTTGCCTGGAGATAGTACCACCGAACGACCTTTACCATGCCTGACTCTAGCCTTTAAACCACTTGCCCTCTGGGCATTCTTGATTTTAGTTTTAAAAAGCGACCATTACCGTTATGTAACGCCGTTATGTAACGGATTTGGTGACCTTTGTCACCCGTTACGATCTAATTTTTTGGGGTGAAGGGAATATCAACCTCCCAGTCAAAATCTAAGTTAGTGATGCATGCGTTTACCGCTCGTTTGTCGACCTGCAGTTGAGGCCATTTGGCCTCCAAAGACAATTTGGCCTCCAAAGACAAGTGTAGTTGGTAGAGCTTATGCGACAGATTAGTCTCACGAGCCTTCTTGAAATATAATTCCTATCGAGCATTTGGTAGAATCTTTTGCAGATGACTTAAATATGCGATGAGATATTATAAGTGGCTAAGTGGCCTTGCTGCTTCAATTCATTGAGATTCAGCTTTGCATCACTTGGATGTATGGTAAGCCTAAAAAAGATAAAATTAGGAATGAAAAAATTCGTGAAATGGTAGAGGTTGCACCAATTGAGGACAAGTTGAGAGAAAATAGATTAAGGTGGTTTAAACACATACAACGTAGATCAGTTGATGCAGTAGTAGAGAATAACGATAAGATCATAAGTAATGAAAATACTAGGGGAAGGGGTAGATCTAAATTGACATGAGATGCTGTATTAAGAAAAGATATGAATTTATTAAAACTAACTGAAGATATGATTCTTAACAGAGTAAAACGGCGTAAAATGATTCATGTAGCCGACCCCAATTGATTGGGACAAAGGTTTAGTTTGGTTTAGTTTGGTTTGATATGGTATTTTATTTATTACGTAATTGGAGGTGAGAAACTGTCCCTCTTTTTAGACCAAAGCCATCCTTGGCACGCCAATTCGGGCAGAAGATATTGTCAGGTGGGGAGTTTGGGTATAGATGACACATCTGTTAAAAGATAACTCAGATGTCCTAAGATAAGCTTAACGAGAATAGCCATTAGCATGGTTGTCAAAATCGCGACCCGAATAGTAGGATCGTACTCTTACGACTCAATTTGGCGATTTCAATCCAGATCGTATAATGAATCATATATTAAGCAAGATCGTAACAGAATCGTTTGAGATTGTAGATTTGGGAGTAGGATTGGGAATAAGATCATAAATGTTTTGTAACATTAGCCATGCACGACTCACCCCGATGGCTCGCCCAAGCAACACCAAGGTCGCCGATAAGCCACAATGTGTTGGAAAGCACACCCTTATAACCGTGACGGGCGTAACGATGGTGAACGGGCCGAAACAACATCGTTACGGCTGTTACTGCTTGTGTAATAGGATTTTGGTTCGTGAATGTTCTGGTTTTGTTTTTTCATCAAAGATCCCACTTCTTCTATTACTTTTGACTCAAAATTATTAATAGTAGCCTAACAAACCAGAGACTACTTGGGTGTTGTGAGATTTTCCTTAAGTCCCTCAAATTTCACAACAATCGATTGATTTGGCTCTTTGTTTTTGATTTTTGACTCTTTGATAGAGTCAATCTTCTTCCATTTTTGATTATTTCTTCAATGTTCATATTTGCTAGTAGCCGAATAACAATTTTGATTCAAGATTCATGTTTTGTTGAAGATCCAACATTCATGAATTTGATTTTTTTGGGGTTGGACAGTGAGCATAAAACATGGTGGTCGAGTTTTCAAATGCTCAATAGTTTTTTTTTAAGAAAATTGTTCAAGATCTATACTTGTTTACAAGTAAAAAAATTATTTTTTTAAAACCAAAATTTGTACAAATTAAGAAAATGGTTCAATGTCCGTGCATGTTTACAATAAAAAAAATTATTATTTTTAATAAAATCAGGATATATACAAATTAAAGTTCAATCAACAATATAAAGTTTGGAATAGTAAATTCAAAATAAAAAGTCTAAACAACAAGTCGAATAATGTGTTTCAATATTTATAATGCTTTATAGTTATTAAAAATCTAAATGACATTTAAGTTGTGCACTATGAAAAATTAAGTTATATGTTGAATCATGTCGAGAAAGTAAACAAAATTCATCAAGTATTTATTTTAAACTCTAATAAATATAATTTTAGAATAAAAACATGTGTATTAGTTATTTTTTATTTAGTTGTGAAAAAAAAATTGTGGCTCCGGCTACCGCAACCGTTACGCTATGGCTGTTACACTCCAAAATCGTGTCGCCGCTACTATTACCGTTATAGCAACCGCTACCACTATTTAAAATTATGATCTCGATTGACCGTGGGTCCTTCTCCCAGCCCGGGTTCTACGGAGTTTGATTATCTCGAAGAATGTTGTGCGTGGTTCTTAGTTGTCGCATGGGTGCCATGGGCGGGCGTGGCTTGGTGATCACACATGGCGACCGCACAGCTAGTCAAAGGTGTTCTTCGTGCATCTTCAAGTGTGCCACATGGTGGCTGTTGGATGTACAGAAAGTGTGTCGCGTGGCAGCTGGAAGGTAGTTCCTACATATATGACCCCAACCATTCTGTCCAAATATTGAGTTTTGTACACATAGAGGCATCTGTTAATATACTAATTGTTGGTGGATAACATTGCGGCTGAAAAATTCAGAATTTATGCTCAATATGTCAGACTTAATATTGCTGCTAAATGCCATCTCAAAACAAATCCTTCATCTTGTTTAGGACCCTCATTGCATAGATGACTTCATTGTTAAATTTGGATCACGCATTCCCATGATTCTTTTGTATGTTGTACTAAAATATTCTGCTGACTGGAAGTCCGGAACGCCTCCCACTTATTGTATCAGTTAAATTATGTCAATGGTAGGACCAGAACAAGATTTCCATTCTCAATATATACACTAATGTCAGTTAAATAATCACTTCTCCATTAAAATCTGTAGGTACAAAAGTCAAATTTAGAGAACCTGCTTCAGAGACATGTTCAGATGGCTGCTGAGATTAAAAATCTTGACACTGACTTGCAAATGTTAGTGTATGAAAACTACAACAAGTTTATTAGTGCCACAGAGACAATTAAAAGGTAAGGCCTGTTTGGTAACATTTTCGTTTTGTGTTTTCTGTTTATGTTTTCAAAAAAATTGTAAACACAGACTTAAACATGTTTGATAACTTTTTTTGTTTAAAAAATTTGCTAAACACTTTAAAAAATTTCCAACATTTTTGTAACCTCATTTTTGGCGTTTTCGCTGTTTCCGAAACAAGTTTTGAACGTGCGTGAACAGTGCCTACGCACTTACCACGGACGTAGGATGAGTTTGAGTCGTCCAAATGAAAAAAACCAGCCAAACGAAAAAGCTTCAACGATAACTTCGACTGCCACAAAGCACCATTTACTCATCCAACATAGCATTGTCAGCGTCTTCCGCACGCGTTTGATCTTCAAGATCTCTCTCTCTCTCTCTCTCTCTCTCTCGATCGAAATCTCGCTCTGTTGATCCATCGATCGAAATCTCGATCGGAATCTGGTAGAAATCTCGATCGAAATCTCGATCGGAATCTGGTAGAAATCTCGATCGGAATCTGGGTTTTCCTCCATAACAACATTCACGAAGAAGAAGAAGAAGACGACGACGACGACGAAGAGAACACACGCACACCTGCGCACAGATTCATATATGTGCGCATATATATAGATAGATAG
>JAULJZ010000002.1:5461995-5473992 GCA_032270985.1 Heliamphora pulchella | reverse complement strand
GAGAGATTGGACTATGAACTTCCCAGAGAAGAGTGAAAATGCAGGCAGAAAGCAGTAGGCGAGGAGGAAAACAGAGGTGAAAGGGTACATTCCCACATTGAAATACGCAACCCTTTGCAAGAACTTCATTCGCCTAGTTGCAAAGAGCGCATTGTTTCGGGAAAAGAAGATCTCAACAGAACCCGTTGCCCATCGGAGGACTTGATTGAGTCTGTCTGTCAGATTGATTGGAGCTGTACCCCGGAATGCATCTGGTTTGGTGACACAGTAAATTGATCTCCACCCTCTGTTGTGCATACGGTAGCCTGTCACGACATCTTCCGTTACAGAACCATATATCCATCCCACCCTTTTCCCCCACTCAGTTTTATCCTCGTAGAAACAGGTTATAACACTGATTGCTTCTGCGAGAACTGAAGCATCCAAAGGCTCACGTTGCACAGCAAGAGAACCCGCCGGCCTTCCCTGGCTGCATTTTCCTCTCAATTCATGAAGCAGCCTGCCCCCAAATTCAGCTACTGCGATTGAATCTATCAGAGAAGTGGAGTTTCCAAACCGCTGTGGGATCAAGGACTTGGTGAATTCATTGTCATCGTTTTGATCATCATTAATTGGCAAGATCATTTCATCATCCTCCTCTGCATTCTTTGCCACTTTGCGTCTTCTTCTCAATGAGAATTTTATTTTCCTTCTACCAAACCATCCTTGGTGTTCTGTGGCTCTAGGTGGACTAAACCCATAGAGAGCAATCCTCCGAAAAATACAGCCTGTCCCAACATACATTGGACCTTGTAATCCATCAAGGGCTCTCATGCTCACATCGAAGAACACGGTGTTGTGGTTTGCATACCGATCATTTGGATCAATCCCCTCGAACCTTTGTGGGAACTGAACATAACAGATCTTGTCACCACCTCGGTCAAGCATGAAGCACATACCTTCCCTCAGAGCCAAGGAATTATAGATGTAGTGGTCACAGTCCAGATTGAGAACAAAAGAGCCATTTGACATAATTGCACTGGTTCGGACAAGAGCATTCATAGCTCCAGCCTTTTTGTTGTGATCAAAACCTGGCCGCTTCTCCCGAGACACGTAAACCAGCATTGGTAATCTTTTATCAACGTCTGTTGTGTCAATCAAGTTCTCCCCATCACCGTCCGCCCCACAAACTGGCTCTGGGTTCGGAGGAACTAACATTATCTGCAGGGGGGAAAAAAAAAGAAAAGGAAAAAAAACCAGGATATATATGAGTACTTAAAATCATACCCAATACCAAAAAGAAGTGAGGCAAAAAGAAATCGGTAGAAAATACCTGGATTATACCCTCATGATCCCCTCTAGAATGGCCTTTCTCTGTTGATGACCAAGTTCCGGGCCAATGAGATCCATCAGACATCCAAGTACCCTTTGGGACCTTAACAGGTTCGAAAGAATTTTCCCCCAGGTCCATCTGTTTCTTCTTTGCCCTCAGTTCTGCTTGGGCATTATAGGCATCTGATCTTCGCCTTATTGACTCCGGCAAGGCATTGATCCTCACCTTGAATTCATCGTATTCCCTCTTCACTCGTCTCCTTTCTCTCACGAAATCAAGTCGTACTTTGTTCTTGAGGGGATCACGCTTTAGCCCGAAGTACGCCTCTGGATTTCTCGGTTCAATCTTATGTTTCCGACAGAAAGGAACCCATGTCCTTGCAAAGCTTGCGGCCTCAGCAAGAGCTTCGAAGGTCACAAGAGACCCTCCATCGTCTGATAGATAGCAAGCCAGCTTCTCCACAGGATAATCCACGGCTAGGATTGAAAGAATGGTATTTGCAGTGACAAGAGGAGGTTCTTTGTCTGGGTCGGCTGTTGAAATAAACACATCAACTCCTGGAAGGTCAGAGAGCCCTTTGGGATTCCGAAGGTTCATGGTGGATGGTTCGAAACGCTCTTTCAGAACAGAGAGGTCAGTCACTCTGTTTACAGGGCAGAGCTTTGGGAGCTGATCAAGAATCCATGATAGCGCAAACCAGACCTCGCAGACCACCGACATCACCCATAACCACATTGCTTCGTGATTAGGGTGCGAAATTCTCCATGTCAGGAAGCAAGCGAGCGCAGCAAGACGAAGAAAAATAAGCAATCTACAAAACCACAAGCATCAATTTTAGTATTCTAGAACAGTCAAATTCAACTCATATATATCAAGAAATCTATATAGCAACCACTGTTGTCTAGTATAGGAATTGAAAACAGAGAGCTAAACGACGATGACATTGCACATTATTACATGATCCTTTAGATAAATTGAAGAAACTGGGGTCCTTTTAGATGATGAGAACAGTATTTAACAACCATCACAATCCAACCTCAGAATAACTAACCACCGTAGTGGTCTTTAGAGCTAGCAATAATTTTGACGCAGAAAGCAAACATCCAAGTCTTCACCTAGCAATTTATTTAAAAGAGTAATGATCCCTTTCTGGGCATGTAGCGGAACTCTTTTAAATTGAGGTACACGTTTGATAATTCAATTTAAAATTAGGCCTTTTGCAACTAAACTCATTTTAACTCAAAAAGGTAAACATTGATTTGGTAAAAAAAATTAGGTGTTTTAAAGGCTAAAATTTTGGCGTTATGCTAAATTTTAGCTCCTATAGATTGAATATGAATTTTATTCAATAGATCAGGGCATGGAAATTCTAAAAATATAATTTTTATAAAAAATAAATTTATGTAATAAAGTTCTGACATTGAAAATATTTAAAATATATATAATATATTTACAATGGTTAAAAAGGCTAAAACTAAAAGCAATTAGACAAAATGCCAAACTTGACAATCAAATAAAGAAGGCATCATTTTCTTAGATTTTAAGCCAAAAAAATTTAAACAGGCAACCAAATGAAGCCTAAATGACTGAAAAATTAACACCTAAGGTAAGTTCAGAAACAGAGAGTTTAGGCTGGAAAATCAAAATCTCAGGGGTAAGTTTCAATATAGAAACTGAGAGCCAAGTTTGTCGCTAACCTGTAGGGACTGATAATCGCGGCAGAAACCCAAACCTTCCTGGTTAAAGGTTTGTTTCTTCTGTCGTTAAAATCTGGAGGGTTATCGGACCTGTCACTCCCTCGCCCAAATTCGTATCCATCTTTAGGCCACACCGCATTCCCGTACCCATACGTGCCCTTGGTCTCGAACAGCCATCGCGCGTGGTCGAAGTCATGGTTCGGGGCCTTGAACGATTGCACCAGAGAGAAGTTCTTCTCTAGTTTGATCCCTCCTCCTCCTCCTCCTCCTCCTCCTCCTCCTCCTCCCATTCCTCTCGGCAGTGGATGTGCCTGATCTTTCTCTTCCGAACTGGGCTCGCTACTACTTCCGTCGTCACTTTCGTCCTTATATGGTTCCTTACAACCAGGACAATACCTCTTTTCGCCATTCACAATGCACTCCAAGTAACAATCTCGGCAGATTCTGAACCCACATTCGCACTGAGATTTCCAGGTCCCACCCTGTGCTTTCTCGTCACAACCCTTCATTCCACAAAAGCTTTCCGATTTAGTAGCCTTGGGTGGGGGTGGTTCATGCGCCGAGTTCTCAACTATATGGGCACGAGTCACCGAGTTGAATCCGCCGGTGTAAATTGTGTCCTTAATGTAACTACCCGTGGCCGTGGGGTGTTCAGTACTAGTAGTGGTGGTGGTGGTGTTTTTGGTGTCATCGAGAAAGCTGCTCTGCGAGTCCGACATGGCGGCGCGGCGATCTGGTGTTGGAGGGATGTGAACTGTGTAAGCAACGAACTCCTCCGACATGGAAAGATATCTTCCGCCGCTGGAAGCTCGGCCGGTGCCTCCGCCGCTTGAACCCGTCAGTCCTCTGTTGCTGAGTGGGGAGTTCGGGTTGTTCGACACGGAAAAGCGCCGTACGGGACTTGTCAGGCCGATGTTCTGAGCTGCGCCTGAAGCAGAGACTGTTATGGTCACAGCCGTGGATGACGGAGAAGACGATGGAGAAGAAGATGCCATTTTAACCATTGTTGTTTTGTTTTGTTTTGTTTTCTCTCTGACAAATAGAAACCAGAGAAGAAGAGTCGGGAGATTGATATCTCAAAACGAGCGAATGAACAGAACTCAGATCAAAAAGTATATCAAGCATGAAAGAAACGATGAAGGAGTTGATGAAGTCCGGAGGACATTGGAATTTTGAGTTTGGAGATACCTGAGAATTTTTGGGGGGAATTTGTAAGAAAGGGTTTGAGTTAACGGTCGACTGATCTTGGCCTTTGGGTGTTGGGGAATCCGACGGCTAACGATACGCTTAAACGGTCTGTTGGCGATGACAGTTTGTGCGAGCTGTAGTCAAACGCTTGAAAGCGAAAGGGTCCCCGTTTTCAATCTCAACGGTCGAATTACAAATAAAGAGAGCAGTCTCAGCTTTTTAATGGGTGGTAAATATAAATAAATAATGTATGGATATTATTAGTGGTGTTTGAAATTGTTAAAAAAAATAATTTCTAAATTATAATTTATAATAAAAATTATAAATATTTAATAAAAATCGTAACTTATAAATAAAATTAAAAACATTATATAGCATCATTTAAATAATACGTTTAATATATAAAAATCTGCAATATACACTAAGTTGATTATTTTCGTTTCACATTAAATTTTTTTGTCAACTATTCTTCACAGTTCAATGGGCGAGACTGATCTAAAATTATTGTTTATTTATTTATTTTAGATTTAAATTAAAATCTTTTATTCTTGAATTAATTTAAATTAGAAAAATTATGAAAGTAAGAAATTTAATTCAAAAATTGGAAATTAAAAGGTTGAAATAAGTTGATAAATTAAATTTCTGATTATTCCGTATGTAGTTACTGTTTTCTAATAAAAGAGGATTTTCTGATTTCTATTATCGATACGTAAATAAAAATAAAAAGAAAAAGGTTAGAAAAAACAAAAATATACCGTACTTTTGTTGCAAACTAGACGAATATCAAGAATATTTTCTATCCCTTTGGATCTCCTGTTTTTCTTATAAAAAAAAAAAAGAAGATATTTTTAGTAAAAGCATACCAAAATGTAATTGTAATCCTATTTTTTTTCACCTTTAAGCTTTGATTTTTGGCTTTTAATCTCATTTGATTCCCTTGTCTACGCTTGACAAAAAGACTACATTATAGTACAACAAAATATAATTTAAAAGTTATTAGAAAACCAGTTTAAAATTTTTGATGAAAAGAATGAAAAGATTTTGACTTTTAGATGTTAGTTTTTCTCTATTTTACTCTTAATTTTCTCTCATTTTTTGTGAACTTTTTGCAACAATATTTATCTAAAAGTAGGAGAGAAAACATAATGGAAAAGAATGTATCTTTTTTATATTTTCTTTTTTCTTTCATTTTCTTCTATTATTAGTTCTTAAAATTATTTTAATATTATTTTCTTAAAATTTATTTCTAAAAAATTAAAATTTATTGCAATTTTCTTAAAAAATTATATTTAATATGTCAAATAAAAGACTAACTAAAAATAACCGTAGTCATTCAACAATAATAATAATAACATAATTGAATATCTCTAAAAATAATATTTACATTACACACTTATTAGAAAAAAAAAATATTCACAATACGGTAGTGTTTGGCATTACTGAAATTAGTAGCTGGCTTATAGATTGTAACTTGTAACAGAAGTTGTGAGTGTTCGGTAAAAATTGTAACTTATAGCTGAAATTTAAAAAAAATAATTATAATTTGTAGCAAAAGTTGTAAGTGTTTAGATAAGATTATAACTTATAACTAAAATTAATAGTATAAAACTAAAACCTACTAGCAGTAGCTTTTCCAAATACCTCAATATATAGTAGTAATTAAAATTATAAATATTTTAATTTATTTATATACACATAAATGTAAATATATAAATAAGATTGAGATTCGTCGTACGTAAAAACATAATAATTGATATATGTCATAGACGAATTAAATTGAATTGAATTGATGACGAATTAAAAAATTATAACATGTACCCAAAATACTACTCTCATTATTTTCACTTAACTCACTCAATCATAAAAATTGCTCTAAGTTGAGTTGAGTTTGAAAACTAGAGCGACACTCAATTCACTTAATCATAAAAAACTGTCCAAGTTGAATTGAGCGTGAAAACTAGAGCGAAATGACAAGTTACATGCACACCATTAATTTTAGAATTTCATCAAACGTTTTGTTCAAGGCTATAGCCGTTGCCGTACCCAAAAAGTTAATAAAATAGAGATATAAAAAAAAATCTGCCACTTTTTAAACTGGATGGCCCACTTCTCAACCCAATTTGCATAAGGTATATATTAATTATTATTATATTTTTATATATAATAAATTTTAATGTTATATATACATTTATTTATAATTAAATAAATATTTTATAATTTTTTAAAAATAAATTAAAATATTTATGATTTTAATTGTTACTGGTGTACAATATAAATATTTTTTCACAAGGATGTATTATAAATTTTATTAATAGAAATATTTAATTAGACAGTGTGTTGTTGTTGTTACTATGGGTATTGCTTTAAATATACTGGGACCATCATACATTTCTGTCGGTTTTAATATTAATTAGTGTTTGGCACACGCATGTATGTGTAAATATATATTCAAAAATTAAAATATTTTTACAAATTTAAATAGTAAAATAGTTTATTTTAAAATTATGAGTAGTTATAATTTTAAAACTAAGTGATGGAAAAAAATTTAATGGTATTTCGAAAAAAACAAAAAGTAACTAAGAATATTTTTGCCTTTTTGGTAACAAACAATTTACGTAACTTCATTTTAAAAGCAACGCCAAATAAGTGTTCTTTCTTTATAAATTAGTATAGATATGGATATATTGATAAAGTTTATACAAATATATAACTCAAATGTGTTTGAGTCAATGCCACCAAGAAATTTCTCCTTCAATAAGACCACCAATTTTATGAAAGTTTGCCCAAGAAAACATGGGCCAAGATGTCTGTGTCCATCTTGCCACAATGATCTAAACATTCTTTCAACATGAGGGTTCTTGGGCTACTAATCAAAACAACCACCAAATTTAGGATTACTAATTTAAGTTCTTTATATTAAACTAAATTATTTTTTGATGTAAAAAATAATATTATTATAGTTTTTAAAATGTTATATCAAGTTTCCACCATGTTGAATCATGCAACTTAAAGGAGAGAGACCTCCCATTTATAGAATAATTAAGCAAGTGGCCAAAATTACATTAAAAATTAGGGAGAATTTCAAATCAGCAGGTGTTTGGAGAAAAAAAAAACATAGAAAAACTTCTCACCTTTTAGATATTTCATTTTTGAAGTTTTTAATTCACAGTCCACTGAGCAATGATTAATAAGTTAGCATAGATAAAAATTTTCTAATATAACTATTTTTTTTTGAGGTGGAATCTATTACTTTTATATATATTAATACATTTTGGCCCCATTAGACATAATTACTCATTTATTTATTTTATTTTACTTATATTTATTTTTAGTGTACTTTTTTTATCGTTTAGTCAAACTATTATATTTTTCGGCACCTCTTATCAAGACGAGCAAAAAAGATAAATTTTCTTTATCAAAATGTGAAAAAATCCAAAAAGGACCAAAATAATACTTATTTCAGTTTTAAGCGATTTCTTAAATATTTTTATCAAATTTTTTATTTTTTCATCCCATCTCATTAAGACAATCCAAAAAAATAAAAATATTTAGTCAAAAAAATAAAAATAAACAAAATCTTTACAATTTAGCCTAAATATGGCTTTTATTTCTATATTATATAATCATTATTTACTGTCTAATAGGTAATAATTAGCATTTTATATTTAATAATACTTTTCCTGACATATACTGATTTGAAGTTTATCCTTCAAAATTCATATTCTAAAAAGAAAAAAACAGGAGATGCCTTTTGTAAAAATTAAAAAAAAAATCTGAAATCAATTCAAGAAGTGGGTAAATGGCTTATTTATTTATTTGTTTATTATGAAATAAATAAAAATAAAAATAAGTAAATTTATTTGGCTATTTTAGCTTTTAAGTGATTTATTTATTTTTTTTATTTGATTTATTTTTGTTTATTTTTTTAAATAAATAATAATGTTTGGCTTAAATCTTGCTTAAAGATTATTTATTTAGTTTATTGACTTAAATTTTATTTATTTGGCAAACTAAACGAAATTGATTATTTAACTGTTTATAAGCTAAATAAACCAATAAACAAGTTATCCAAACGGGGCCATAGTGTTAGTTTGGCGATCTAGTTTTAAGGTAATTTTTTGGTTTTAAACTACTTTAATTTAAAAAATTAAAAAATTAAAAAATTTATTTGGTTGAAAAAATAATAATTTTTAAGCAATTAAAAAAATCAAATAAGTTCAATATGAAATTTCATGACTGTCCTTCAGTCTAAATAAGTTGGGATATAATTATTTAATTAGAATTTATATAATTATATATGTAGAAGGATAAAATTCAATATTGTTATGAAAAAAGTCAAAAAACTTAAAAATAAATAGACTAAAAATTAGAAATTACAAAATAAAACTTTATAACTTTTTGTATTTTAAGCTAAAAGCTAAAATGTCAACTTAAAGTTGGTAGCGAAACAAATGCATAGTAAGTTTTCCTACACGTGCAAAACTAATTATAAAAAGTCATATCAACTATTCATATGCATTTATATATATAAAAAGTTAATTACAAAAAATAATTTTAGCTATTTATATGCACATAAACTTTATACGGCAAATTTCACATGTATTTAAATAGTTGAAATTATTTACGTGATGTTTGATGTTGTTAAAATTAATAGTATATAAATTATATCTTTTAATAAAAATTATAAGTGCTTGGTAAAAATTATAATTTAAAATTAAAATAAAAAAATAGTTATAACTTGTAATATAAGTTGTTGATATTTTTAAAAAAATTATAACTTATAACTAAAATTAGTAACAAAAAATTAAAAACTATCAATAATAATTTTGTCAAACGCCTTCTAAGCATAAAAAAAATAGATATTTTTAAATTCTATGGATAGTGTAATTTGGTGAGGGTGGAAATTTTTTGACAATAAAAAATAGTAATATTAATTTAATAATAGTTTAATGTTTACCCTAATTTGCAATTCATGTAAAAACACTTTTTGGGTTAATGAAAGCAAATCAACAAATGGCTTTGATTCTTCTCCAAGGAGAAGTGATGGGCCAAAAAGGTGTACCTAACCTAAGAGCATCTGCCCCAGCAACTAACTAAATTAGTTAATTAAAATCTGAAGAAGTTATTTTAGATAGTGACTTTTTATTTAATATTTTAACGGTGTTAGTTTATTTTAGTTCTTTATTCTTTAAAATTTCATTTTTATTGTTTTATTTTTATTTTAATATTTAAAAAATAATTATGATTTTGTTTGCTAACTCGGTTTAAAATTTGTCCTTTTCATTTAAAATTACTTTAAGTAAAAAAAAAAGATCTAGAAACTAATTTGGTAAGATTTCTAGGTGATCTAAAAGTTTAAATTTTATTTAGTTTAAAATGGCTTAAGCAAAATAAATATTATTAGAAAGATATCTAATTAATAAAAATAATTAAAAGCCTTAATCAAAAAAGGCAACATTTGTAAATAATTATGATTTTTTTGGCGAGGTACTGTGGTAAAGGCTAAAATCGTGCTTTTTTGTGAATTATGCTATAAATTAGCTAAAATAGTGGCTTTAGTTAGTCTTCTAAAGATGTATTAAGCTATTAAAGAATGAACCTAGCTACCTTGGGAGTCTTGACTTTTCTTTAAGAAACATGCTTATTGGGGGCTATGATGTGAATAACAGGTAAGAAAATATATATATATTTGTATAAAATATGTTCATATATGTAAAAGTGCTGAAATTTATATTTTAAAGTTTATTAATATTAATTTCTTTATCTATACTAACTATATAAAAGGGGTGCATTTATTTGGTGTGATAAAGCTGTGCAATTTTTTGTATGCCAAAAATGCCCTTAGTTATTTTTTAATATCAAAATAATTTTACTTGGTTTTATTCATTAAACTTTTCACCTATTACCTAATTTAAAAATTATAACTGCTCATAATTTTAAAATTAAATTATTTTATTAGTTATTTTAATTTTTAAATACACTTACATACACATGCATGTGTCCACAACTATTTTATATCATTATACTATTAGACTATTAGTATGACTCTATCTTTAATTCTTAAAGAAGGGAAATAATCCAACTTCCTTCTTAGTATTTTCTATTTTAGATCCATCTTGATGATGAACTGGGAGTTAGTGCTGGGCAGCTTAAAAAAATTTAATTTTTGAGTATATTTTTATACTTAAATTAGTTTATTGTGTAGTAATCGTCAATTTTTTACTCAAATAAAAAATAAAGTAAATTTGATATTTTTAACTAAATGATTAAATAACATTGTCTAATTTTTTTTTAAAAAAATTATACTTATAATTTATATATTTGTAAACAAATATTATCTAATTACTTAGTTATAGATATTATTAGATCAATTTTATTTTCTATATGAGTAAGAAATTATAATTATTTATTTATCAAAATTATTGCATAGCATCTTATTGCACATATATTCGGTTGCATACCATCTTATAAGTAGGTGTTTATTGCCTGTTTAAATTCAATTAATATTTTATTTCATGAGTTAGGCTTAGCCCGTGTTTGGTATTTTAAAAAATTGGTTTATTTACAAAAAAAGCAATTAAGCTAGGTTATTTGGCATATTTAAAAACTCTTTTTTTTTTTTGAATTTTTTTAATAAATAAATAAATATATATATATATATATATTCTAAACACACTAATTTATTTTGGGATGACTAAATGCCCTCAATTAAAACATCAACTCTTATTTCAAAAATAAAAAAATCTTACAATTATTCCAAATACTATACTTTAAAAATAAAAAATAAAAATATATTAGACATTTTATCAAAAAAATTAAAAAGGAAAAAATTATCCTAAAAAATTATCTTAGAAAATTTATTCTTTTTTCTCTTTTTTTTCCCCCTAAAATAAGCTAAAACTAATAAAAGCAAATTCTTTAGACATCCCGAATAGGGGTTTAAAATTTTAGTTTATTTGGTTCAAAAGTTGAAATAACGTTTTTATTAATTTTTTGTTGTGCAAAGTGAGTTTTTTTTTTTTTTGGGTTAAACTTAAAATTAACTTCCAAACAAAATATAATGAATTGTTTGACCCTAATGACTTTTCTCTTTCTTGACTTGATTTTGTCCCCCAACAAAATAAAAGTCATTTGATTGAGACATGTGCAGTACCTACAAGTTGCACATAAGTCATTTGATTGAAACAATGTACACTTAGAGATAGATATTAAATATTAAACATGATAGGAGAGATATGTTGGATGATATTAAATATAATAGGAGAGATAAGTAATATGTGGGTCATACATAATTTTTAATTATCAAACAATTAGCAAATAGCACGGTCGAATATTAAAATAAATAATATAAAATTTTATTGTGTTCAATTGCATTTTTATTGACTAAATAAAATTATAAATAAATAAGAACATACAATATTTATTCAAATTAACTAACAAGACCATAATAGCTTGTGTTTAGTAAATTCATATTCGTTCAATGTAATTTAAGTATGAAATTTTTCGAGCAAAATTATAAATAAAGTATAGCCAATAGTAGTTATTTTGTAAATTTTTTATAAATTCAAAAAAGTTTTAAAAAATGAGTGAGTTTTGGGATCACAACTTTCACAAAAATAATTTTTGCATTATATCTAAATAGATATATTGTGTTGTATTAATCATAAGATGAATTTTACGAAAGGTAATAAATAGTATATAATATTAAATAGTATATAATATTCAATTTCTTTTTAATTTTTTGAAAGTTCATATTAATTGAACTCCAAATTTAAAGATAAACTTATAAAAAAGAGTTAA
>JAULJZ010000002.1:5438737-5461895 GCA_032270985.1 Heliamphora pulchella | reverse complement strand
TGGTGGGCTCCAACGGCGGTCAAGCATATGAGTCGTTGTACATAGATTCGGCAGAAGTAGGCTTTCAAACAATTGGTTGTGGGTGCAACGTCAGTTTGTAAGATTCTTTTATAACCAACGATTTTATAGCGTTTGATTTTCTAGACCCGGAGTGGTCTCGTGATTTTTACCCGATTTGAGTTTTTTCACGTAAAAATTTTCGTATCGTATGTGATTGTAGTTATTTTAATTTTTGCTTGTGTGATTGTTTGATTTAAACTTATTGCAACGTTTAGTTTTTTTAAGAAATTATGTTATTGAAATTCAGTCTACAAACGGAAATTTTTTAGAAAGTAATTTGACAGAGTTTCTTCTAGCAAAAAGAGTACATACTTTTAATTTGCCCTTGAGAGTGTTGGCTATTTAGATGAAGAAATATACTTGACCCGTTTTTAGAGTTTGATCCGACCCGAGCAAGTCGGGTTGTACTTCATCTCTCTGATCAATGCATAGCTGTCAATCTGATGGTGACTTATCATTACTATCATTATATCTTTTTGCAAGTTTTTTTTGTCATGTCAAGCTGTCCATCAGTACTCAAAATTGGTTTGGGCTAAGTCAATCCTTTCTGACACTTTAACTCCGGGGTTGGTCTAACTGCTACTAATTTCTTATCATCAGCGCTCTCTTCTGATACGCGTATCATGGGCACTGACCACCACATATCAACCCCCGAGCTTGGATTTAGAGGTCATTTTAACACGCCTTGCTCGGACATGAACCCCGAACACTTCTCCTAATGGTGCCGAGCACCTCTCCTCCTAGTCCCGAGCACTTTTCTTTATGGGTGACCACTGAGTCTCTCCTGAGCTCGGGACCATGGCTGTGGCTCCCATGCCTATGGCCGTTTCATGCCTGCACCTATCCCGAGAACCTAAAAGCTCAAGAGCGCTGTCATGTATGCTCGGCCCTCCCCCGAACTGGAAAGTGTATACCAAAGTAAACTATCATGCGCAGGTGACTGCTGCGCTGTACGACATCCCACATGCGTTTCACATGGCCATGATCGGAATCCGTCCTCCCTCAAGTTAAAATCTAAAGAGTATTGTAATTTTTTATTAAAAAAAAACTTGAAATGTTTTAACTTTATTGAAGGGGTAAAAATATAAAAAAATCACTTTATGCTAACAGCAATTTCTGACAATACTGACAAGAAAAGTTGGTGTAATTTCAAAAATTTAAGATGCTTATTTGTATTTTTAATTAACCTTAAGGTAAGTAAATTTAATTTACCTTTTAATTTAAATTAAAACTAAAAATTACCCTTATGTCAATTTTCTAATAATTGAAACCCATTTGGATGTCTAAAAAATTAAGCTTTTTTAAAAAAATAAATAGATTGTTTGGTATAATGTGATTTTATAGTTTTTAAAATTATTTGGGTTACATTTTTATTTTCATAGTTATGTTTTCTATTAAAATATCTAATATGTCTTTATTTTTTACTTTTAAGTTGTAATATTTAAAATGACTTTTTGACTTATTAATTTTTTTAATAACATAATTGATTTTTTCCTGAGACTAATATTGACATTTTATAAGATTAAAAAATTAGATTATTTAAAATAATATTATTGACATTTAAAAAAAATAAACTTTTAATAAATACCAAGCAGTATACTTTAAAAGTTAACTTTTAAATTAAGTTGATAGTCAAGACTTGAAACTTAAAAGTTTCTCACACTAAAATATTAAATTCAAAAATTTTTAAATGCTATTAACTCATTAAAACTAATTCATATAAAATTTTATTTATGTGTTAATTAGGCCCACAGCTAATGAATGGTAAAACTATTCCCTCATAAATTAAGCTAAGTGTGTATAAATTAACTCGCATGTCCTAATATATATAATATAAAGGTACAAAAGTAGAAGTAATACTCAAACTCCAAACGAGGGTATTTAAGAATATTATTGTTAGTTATTTTTAATTTTTTATTATTAATTTTAATTAGAAATTATAAATTTTTTAAATACTTATAATTTTTTTTTATTACTTATAAATATTTTTTTATTTTTATTATAAATTATAATTTATAAACTATTAACACGGTTACTTTGTCAAAAACCGTAAACATCGTACACACGATCCTTTGGTCCAATGGTTTAATGTCTTTAGTCATCGTTTGTAATTTGGATTTAAACTAGATTTTTTATTTAAAGTTGTTTTAATCAAATAAGTTTAAAAAATATTTGGTATATTATATGAGTGATTCTAAACTAAAAAATAATAAGTTAAAAAATTTAATTTAAAGTGACTTTAAACTAAAAACAACTTTCAGCTAGAAAAAAATTATTATAATTTTTTAAAATTTATTTTTGTATAATTTTATATTCAATATATATCTTGTTTAATAAAACAAGTTGATCTAAAAAATAAAATATATTTATAAAAAAACTAATGTGTATAATAAAATTATGATATTTCTTAATATACAAAATTATTTTATATAAAAAATAAAAAGACTAAAAAAAATTGAGTTTCCAAACAGCCCTTTTTGGCATTTTTTACTTGAAAATAAAAGGGAAATAAGCTGACTTTAACCGCTTGCCAAACGAAGTCTCTCTCGGTTACTCTGGTTAGTTTTGACTGTTTCGTTGTGCTATAATGGTTTAGTCGGTTACTCTGGTTTGTTTGACTGTTTCTTGTGCTAACAAACAAAATATGTTAAAATGATTAAATTAATTTATTCGATTAAATTATTTGACACAATTATAAACATTAATGGCCCCGTTTGGATAAAGTTGCTTATTTGCTTATTGGCTTATAAACCAAAAAATAAGTCACATTATTTGGGTAGCCAAATAAACAAATAAGTAAATAAGCTCGTTTGGATAGCTAAATAAGTAAATAAGTTGACTTACAAGCCAAATAAACTCGTTTGGGTAGCCAAATAAGCAAATAAGCAAATAAATAAATAAGTTTGTTTGGATAACCAAATAAGCAAATAAGCAACTCTACCCAAATAAAATGGTTTATTAACAAATTAGCTTATTTGCTTATTAGCAAATACTTTGCCATTAAATATAAATAGAGTTTAGGTGAGACTATTACATTAGTACTTATGATTGTGGCACATTATTTGCTATGCATTAATTTGATAAATTAAATAATTTTATTAGTTTTAATTAGAAGATTTGTAAGTAGTCCGATTGGTCCATTGCTAATATTTTTAAAAATAAGGTCATATTTTAAATATAATATTTGATTTTAACAGATTTAAAAAAACACAATTTTAGCTCTAAAATTTATTATTTTTGAAACTAATAAATTTCTCAATTTTAAAGTAAAAAGCGCATTTTTATTCAAAATCGAAAAATTCTTTATGTTAAAAAAAGTAAGAAATTGATTAAATTTCTCAATTATTTTTTTATAAAGTTTTATATTAAATATGATTCTTATTTAATGGATCTCAATGAATAAATTTTATAAATAATTTTCTTATAAAAAATAAATTTATATATTTAAAATTTTAAATTTTGTATAATTAAAAAAATTACTTATCACATCAGTGTTAAGTATGTACGTTATTCATCTAAGTGGAGAAAGTTTACATACAAATACATATATAAAGAACAATAAAATCTGGTAAAATTGTAACTAAAATGTAATAAATATTTTTCAGAAAATATTTTCAGCTCAAGCAAACATAGCCTTAAAGAAATACACTCTTAACACTGAGAACAATAACCATATGAACCCAATTCTTGTTCAATTCTTATATTTATGACGTCTCTAAAAAAGACTCTTAGGCTTTTATTGGTAATTTTGATTTTTTAATTTTTTTGATTAAAAATACTAAAAAATTAAAACTGTTTGTTTGGAAAAGAAAATTAAAAAGTTAAAAAGTTAAATCAAAACATAACTTTTTAAAATATTCTATTCAAATTCTCACCATTTTTAGCCGGTGTTTGGTCTGGCTTTTAAGTCAAGTTTTTTGGCTTAAAAACAAAAAAAAAATTCACTTTTTTGGGTAATCAAAAAAAAAGTCAAGCTTTTTTCACTTTTTTCCTACAAAAAAGCCATAATTTGACACTTACTTTTTTACAAAAAAGTAAAAAAGCCTAAAAATTACTAAAAAAAGTTAGTCCAAGCACAGGCTTAAAATACAATAATATTCTTTATTTATAACTTATTTACTATCACTATTAACTAGATATAATTATCAATATCATATATATAAAATAATAAAATTGTCTATTTTAAATAAAAAAATTTTAAAAATAAATTTTTACCCAAACTACCAACTTTAAAAAAAGCTAAATTTTTTTTAAGCAAATTTAATTTTTTTTAGATAAACACACACACACACACACACACACACACACACACACACAACAAACAAACTTTTAAACTAGTTGGCAAGGCCCTTATTAATCACTACATGATTATCGTAAAGGAAAAGCTTTTCATATTTGAACCAACAACAACAACCAGAAGCCGCTCATGCTTTCTTAAGGCCTAAGGCAAAAATTTTAATAAAACTTATTTTTTATATAATAAATTATGATATTAAAAAAAATCTATTTTTAAGGAAAAATTACTAATTAAATATTTGTTCATAAATTTACTAGTAACATGTTTATCAAAATCACTATTTAAGAATAAGTTTATTTCTCAATTCTCTATTTTTTTTTTAATATTTTGCATAATCAATATTTAATTTTTTCAGTTAACATAATTATAAATGAAACAAATACAATTTATAATTGATAATATAACTTGGTAAGTGATAATTGATGACAGTTATTTAATTGACTCAAATCATCTAATAATTATAACTTTCAAAATTAAAAAATTAATAATCAATAGGTTATAGAAACTTTTGTTTTTAAATATTTAAAAATTTATATAATACATATAATAAAATAAAAATAACATAAAACATTTTAAATTTAAAAAACTAAAATTTTTAAAATTTTATAATATTTTTAATTTTTACTTTATTTTATATAATATATATTTATAATATATCGACATATTACAATAAATAAGAGCTCATTTGACATAAAACTCCACACAAGCACTTAACTTGCCTGGCGGTAAAAAAAAAATACCAAACAAAAAACGCCCAGAAAGGTCACTGTTGTAGTGTTGTTGGTTGTCCTTGAGGGTAATATATATGGAATTTCGCGGGAGTCCATGGTCATTTCCCATTTTCGTGCCCACGAAGGATCCGAGTCATGACCCGAAGGTCCCCCGATACTTCCCCTGTTTCGCAGTAGGTTTTTCCCATGCTCTCTTCTCTCTCTCTGATCTCTTCGTTGTTTTCCCATCTACATCCTTCAAATACTTGATATATATATATATATATATATATATATAGAGAGAGAGAGAGAGAGCGAGAGCATCTCTAAAACCCTGGACAGATTGTATATTTCTCTGTGTACATATATTTCATATTTGTATAGAATTATCAGAGATTTTTGGTGAAAAATCAATGGATGATGATACGCGGTACTTTTATCTCTCCACTTCTTCAAAGCACGCTGTAGGTGAGTACTGGTTCATTGTTTCTCTCTGGATATACATGTTCACAAAATCTGTTCCGTTCTAGGTTTTATTTGATTGATGTTCTAGGCTCGTGATTCGTTTTTGTGCGCGCTTGCGCTTGCGCTTGCGCTTGTATATTATTTGATAACTAAACTGGTGAATGATGTTGATTGTTGAAGCAGATCTCGATATTGATATGGAAGAGGAAAGTGAGGATGAAGATGATTTGCAGCCGGAATATGTATGCCCGTTTTGTTTGGAGGATTTCGACCTTGTCGGATTCTGCTGCCACATCGATGACGGCCATCCCATTGAGGCGAAGACTGGGGTATAACTTGACAAATCATTTCTTCTTATATCACTTAGTCGAATTCTTTTGTGCATCTTTGTATAAACGGAAATTGGAACTTAGAGTGGAATTCCTGTCTGTATAATACGACAAAACAAGAATACCGGTTTCTCTGGGGCGTTTTCTTAGCTTTTAGGTTTTCTCTCCTTGGTATTTTTTGTTGTGTAGCAACTATGAACTGCTGAGGAGTGGGGGTTTGGTAAATGTAATTTTATGTTTACTTTGGAAATTGCCTGAATTGCTTGATAATGTGGTGAAATTATGGTGGAATTCATCTCCAAAAGTTCTAGTTCTAGTTCAGACGTGAGATGAGAAGCCATGACTGGATTATTAGAATATCGTCCTTAATTTTGAATTCAGTTAATTGTGTGATTAGAATTTCTACATGAGTTTATTTGGGGGAATGGCTGTTTCTAATTAAGCCCTAACTAGCCTATGCTTACGAACTGCTAAATATGCAGTGTTATTATTATTTTTCTCCTGGTTCTATGTTTGTTATATGAAACAGACTTTGTTCATGTAAGGATTCTTCATGTCTGCAGATCTGTCCCATTTGCAAGAAAAGGGTGGGGATCAATATGGCTGTGCACATAATCACGCAACATGGAAGCATCTTAAAAATATCCTTTATATTTTTCTCTCGAATTTGCAATACTTTTATTGGTGTCATTCAGTTTTTTATCCTACTGACTATGCCTATTCGTGTGCCACGTGTTCACAGAAATTGTTTTTTGCATAATGGTGTGTATTCTGAAAAATAGATTGTTGAGATGGTATGAAACTTATGTTTAAATTAAAAAATTGCTGGGTGTTAGCATTAAGTTGTTTGAGTTTTCTCGTGGCGTTATAAAGATGGCTAGTAATGAATGTTCAGCCAGTTCTCCCTCTCACGCCTTTTGTTCCCAAAGAAAAGGATTTGCGATTAGCTATATTCTCTTTTTCAAGATTTCTATGTGCCAAAAGCTGCAGGCAACTATTGATGATGTAGATTATTTAGTTGAATAATAATAGGTTATGTGAGTTGGCCTTAAAGGAGACCTTCTCTGGTAAATGAAGATTAGCACTCAAAAAATTTCGTAACTTGTGAATTGTGATATGGGTTAGTGTGCTTCTTCGGACGCACAGACACTCATTGATTTCTGTAGTTGGTTGAACGGTATGGTAATGATGTGTTCATGGTCAGATTTTCTTCTCTACTGATATATTTTGTTTTGTTTATCAATTAACCTTGCTTGTTGTATTTGTTGCGATTTTTTTTTTCTTTTTTGTTTACATTTTTACGTTCAATTTCATTGAAATCCTTTTATGTTTTATTCTTCTTCCTTTTATTTTTATGATATATTTTCATTAGTTTTTTGTTATTTTTCGTCACATCATGTTTCTTAAACCTTTGCCCTTGTTCATTTTGTCTCAGCATAAGAAATATTTTGTGTTATGTTACGAATGAGTGGAAACATCTTTTGAATTCCTTGACTAAATGTTACGCTTTGTACAAAAAGAAACTGTGCAGTGGTGGATCTCATTCAAGCTTATCTTTGTTAAGGAAACGTTCACAGGATGAACATCTAGAACCTTTTGTTGATGAGTCTTCTTGTGTGATTCCTTCCTCCGATATAGCTGCCGATCCATTGCTGTCATCACTCATCTATAATCCACCATCAGCTGATGAGCCTGAAATTCTACAGTCTAGTTTTACAACTGAAGCGAACCTAGCAGAAAAAAGCTCAGACAAGAATATGTCCCAAAGGTATTACAGAAGTTTCCCATTCTTGCCATCTTGTTTTATGCATATTACCTTATTTTGTTACTTTAATCAAATGAGGAACTTAAACCTGGTAACTATTTAACACGTTGGATTATACATTAGAGAAGTTCTTTGCTGACTGTACTGTTGTGCTTTCTCCTTTGTGAAAACAAGTTCTTCTCAGCTTTATGTTGTTAATTTAAGGGGTGGTTTGCAGCATTCTTCTTTTTCTTATATTGTGAAGAAAAAAATTCAATGCATAAAGAATCAACTGCAGTTGTATGCCATTTCTAGCTGAGACAAGATTTTGGGACTAGTTATGGCCCTTATGGGCAAGACTTCATGCCTGATGGTATTAGATGGTTACTATATGAATCAAGCTGATATTTTGAAATCTGACCTATTGAAACAGAACTATTCTCCTCATTAATCTAGTAATGATGTAGTGTGTATATTGTTAGAAGATATATAGAATAGATGATGGTGCTAAAACCTGAATGAGCATTATAACTGCCAAGATTCAAAGTTGATGGAATGGAAAAGTCTTTTGAAACATATCCTTTCAATGTTGGTAGGTCTCCACTAATTTCAAGATCATTGCATTGTAGTATTAGCTTGTTAATTGCAGTGACAAGGATGGAACTGGAGTAGAAAGGTTTGTGAGCATCAAATAGGTGTGGAAACTTGCAATTCTGATTGTGTGAGCTAAAAAGGGAGTAGGCTGGCTTTGGAGCCCTATGGCAAGTATGATAGGCATTAAGAAAATTATATACCACTACAGGTGGATGGAGTGATACGAGGTGGTCTTAGGAGAGGGAAAGAGAGAGTTAGTAGTGGAGAGCTTGATGTGACAACCCAGAATATCTAAGCTGCCAAAGGAGAATGTTGGCTTGGAGGCAAAGATGGGGGAGGCTAGCTATCTATAGAGGCGCTAGATCAAGGGGGACAGCACACCTGAACATTCTGAGTAGATGGGGGGGACCGGGGGAGGCTAGTTATCTATAGAGCCCGTAGATCAAGGGGGGCAGCACACTTGAGTATTCTGAGTAGATGTGCTTGAGTGGTTACAACGGTCAAGTAGCCTCCCCCAGGTGGTTTTGACACCCTGTTAGTGCAGCAATCTTGACTGGTGTTGGTGTTAATCCTCTTAGGCATCCAAGTTACATAGGTCGTAAAGATGTGCTCCATTGGTATGGAGAGATACAGAACACACCTCATGCCTTTTTCATGGTATAGAGTATATTTCTTCTGGTGGAGGTATAACTCTAAAAATGGTCAAGGTGTAAGTACAAGTCCTTAAAGGAAGACAAATACCTTGTCAAACTCTCAGTCCTAGCTACTGATATGCATACCCTTGGAGGTTCCCCCCTAGCGTCATGTGATCGCTGAGACTGTCAATGACTGCAACACCAACCTCGAGGGGTTCCCTTGACTATGCTTCTGACATAGGTTGGCTTGCGAGCATTAAGGTGCCATTTGGAGAAAACATTGGATAAGAAATATTGATTGCTATGTGGATACGAGTGTTAGGTGCGAGTACAAGCCTAGGTGTCAAATATTTCTAGTTTTCATGTCCAAGAACATCAAGGAATTGCTAGATTTTATATTTCCTAAATACTCATTATTTTATTAGAATGAAATGGAAGTCTTGTATATAATTATATAGGAACTTAGATATGTTGGACACATATCTAAGTTACTATATACATATTTATTGGTCCAACTTAGATATGTTGGACACATATTTTGCACTCTTCACCTAAGTGTCTAGTTTTCAATATAGGTATTTGAGTACTTCACAAATTTAGAAGAGTCTATCTAACATAGAGTGAGCTGTGGGAGGGAAAGGCTTGGATGGAGTGGTAAGTTGGCTAAGCTAAGGGTACCGGGTGTGTAATCGCAAACGGGAGATAATTACATGCTTGAGAGGTGGTTGGCTTGGGTGAGTCAAGGGAGTTCGTTGAGAGTGACCAAGCGAGCGTACTTTTATGTGCCTTGGAGATTGTCCTAGGTTCAAGTCTAGGACAGCATACCATAGTCTCAGGGCTAGCGTGGCTCGACCTTAAATGTAGCATCAGAACATGTTTGTTTGGTTCGTATGCTCGTCATCTCACCATCTCATGAGACTTGCGCATGGGTCTCAATTTCGTGCGGATGATGTAATGACGATGATAAGGTGTGCAACATAGGCGATGGACACGTACCCACACTTGATATTTGTTTTTAAACAATTATTGGGAGGATCTGAGTATCTGTAAGATCCGTAGGGTATAGGAGAATTCTATCAGGTTCAAATCTGTATGCTGTTGAAAACCATTTATGCTTCTAAACTTTTCAAGAATCTGACCGTGAGAGTTGATATTAAGTATTTTTCTCTTCCGCTCACCTTCCACATAAACATAGACATGATAGAAATGAAATCACTGTCATCTGTTGGGAATTGAGACCTTAATTAGGGATAGACCAACAAGACGTCAATGAGGATGGAGATGAGATCAAAAAAGGAGCTATGAGTAGCATGGACATGGATAGGGGACACAACATGGACATGACACGGACACGCGACACAACTATTTTCAATAAACGCATGGCGTGACACATTTAAGAGACATTAAAAATTCACAAATTCTTATATTTATTGTATGTCAAATATATAAATAATTTACTCTATAGTAATAAAAAATATACAATATATCATTATTCGTAGAAGTCTCCCTGTTTCTTAGGACTCAGCTACCATTTCGCGACTGGTTGTCACATTTCCATCTTTTTTTTTTGAGATTTTGAGGTTTGACTTCTGTGCTGAAGTTCTATTTGTTGACATGCATTCACATACAAAGCTGCACGACCTTCCTGTTTATGAATTTTGTTTTGTACTATGAAGTTGCTGTTTGCCACAATGTCTATATTGGTTTGCTTGTCTTTAATTCTTTAAATCAGGTAAGCAAGGCTTATTTCTGCCCTGAATTGGTACAAGTCATGTTCTAACACCATTAGATTGTAGTTTTTTTTTGTATTTTTTTACTATAGAAAAAGTAATTCAAGCCATAACCTGAAGATAAATGATAAGGTACGTAAATTTGCTTCAGATTCTTTTTGAGTCGATACTTAACTAGATATCCTTTTACTAATGAAAATCATGCAGGAATATGAATAGAAGAGAAATTAAGGGGAAAAAAGCATGTACATGGAAGCTGATTTTCTATACCTTGTACCTCTTTTCTTTATGAGCCTTGTTCTCTCTATACATTAAAATAATTGATTTACAAGTATGCTTGTGCCCAGCCTAGCATATCATCTTAGTAATATTATTACCTTAGAATATAATGGCAGGAATCACTTCTCTGTTTATCATTAGTTGGCACATTTGTTAAATTCTTGACTATCAGATACGCACCAGATAGCCCTGTGGTTATATAGGCTTATAGCCCTGTGGTTACTTGGTGTTAGATACTTAGCCTGCTTCAGAATTACCTGTCATATTTGCACCTTTCTGAATTGACATGTCAACTCCCTAGGTTTATTCTTTTCGATTATTTACAGCATTCATATTTTAATTTCATATCTACTCTATCTCGTAGATATGAGATCATACGATTATCTTGATTCTTCTTTTTACAATAGGGAATTATTGCACTGTATTTAATTTCTTGAACGATAATTGATGGAAATATATCTCTGATAGTTCTATGTAGTGGCAGAGACATTCGTCCTCATCCATTATCTAACAAGGACCAGGAAGAGAAGGCCCGGAGATGCGAGTTTGTGCAAGGGCTACTGTATTCCACCATCCTCGAAGACGAGTTGTGAAAGGGAGAATATTTCAGTCGTAGTTGTCGACTTTTAACTGTTAACCGGGAGAAGTCTCCGTACTTGGAGTAACCTGCTGAAGACAGTGATGATAAACTTAACAGGGAGAATGAGGCTTAGATCTAGGAAATGAATTAAATGGATGTTACAAGTAGGGGGAAATTGGTTCGGTCAGATCAGAAAGGAATTCCAGTCTTTTATGGCTCCTTTTGTGTATGATGGTGGGACAATGTAGCTTCTTAGTTTGAAATTTTTTATTTTATGTCATCAACTTTTCTATTATTATATTTTCGTAATTATTTCATTTGTTTGCAAAGGCCCAGATAACGGAGCACAATTCAAATCAAGACAACCGAAGAAAACTCATCCAATCGTCCATAAACAATTATAGTTTTGGTACCTAACCCTTGTTGGATTGGGTCACGATTCTCTCTAGTTGGCAATGGAAATTCAAGTGGAGGGGCACTGTTGGGGTATACTTTGGCCCTATCTCGGTGATCTTGTCTCATACAACGAATGACTGTGACGTATAAAATAAAATCTTATTTTATAAAATAAACCATTCAAAGAAAATAAATTTTTTATTTTAAAATCTTACTTAGCGTTCGTAATTTTAAAAAGAAATATGATGTCTATGTGATTATTACAGGGCTATTGCGCTTATGTGGTTACAGGGTTAAGACAATTTTATTTTGAGTGACCCATCCGCTCACATCACGACATGTGACTGTTTGGATTAATTTTTTAATATTTTTGTTTATGTTTATATTTTCTAAACTTTTGTTTTATTTATTTATTTTTTTTTTTGACAATTTTTTACTTTTTGAATTGTCTTAATAAGAAGATTGAAAAAAATAAAAAAATTTAATAAAAAGATTGAAAAAATTTTTTTACTAAAAACTCAACGTTAAATTTGACTTATTTTTGTCTTTTTACTTTTAAAAATTTACTCGTTAAAATCTATCAAATAAGATTCATATTAAATATAAAATTATATAAAAATAAATTTAATAATTATAATAAATTTTTTTACTTTGTATTTTATATTTTACATTTTTGTTTTTTAACTTAAAACTATTTTTACGATTCACTAAATAGTTTTTTTTTGCTTATTTGGTTTTAAAAAAAATTTAAAAAAATATGAAAATTTTCTCATATTTGAAATAGTTCAACATTTTTTTACAAGTTGCTCATTTCATATAAAATTAATAATAAAAAAAATTTTAAAAAAAATAAATATGAGAAATTTTTCATACTTGAAATAGTTCTCATTTTTTTTATACCTTATTCATTTCATTTAAAACTAAGAATGAAAAAATTTTAAAAAAATAAGTATAAAAAATTTTTCATACTAAATTTTGAGAATATTCTCATATGCATACGTGATATGAGAGAAATTTTTTATACTTAAATATTCTCATCAAAATAAGTATAAGAAGTTTCTTATACTTGAAATAATTCACATTTTTTACAAGTTGCTCATCTCATTTAAAATAATAATAAAAAAATTAAGAAAAATAAGTATAAGAAGTTTTTCATATTTAAAATAGTTCTTTTTTTATATATATAAATTACTCATTTCATTTAAAACTAATAATGAAAAAATTTTAAAAAATTAAGTATAAGAAGTTCCTCATACTAGATTTTGAAAATATTTTTATATGCATACGTGTTATGAGAAATTTTTCATACTTAAATATTCTTATCAAAATAAGTATGAGAAGTTTCTCATACTTGAAATAATTCATATTTTTTTACAAATTGCTCATTTTATTTAAAATTAAAAATAAAAAATTTAAGAAAAATAAATATGAGAAATTTCTTATACTTGAAATAGTTTATATTTTTAACAAGTTGTTCATTTCATTTCAAATTAATAATGAAAAAAAATTAAGAAAAATAAATATAAGAAGTTTTTCATACTTGCAATTTCAAACTAATAATGAAAAAATTAAGAAAAATAAATATGAAAAAATTTTCATACTTGAAATAGTTCTCATTTTTTTATAAATTACTCATTTCATTTGAAACTAATAATAAAAAAACTATAAAAAAAATAAGTATGAAAATTTTTTCATACTTGAAATAGTTCTTATTTTTTTTATAAATTGATCATTTCATTTAAAATTAAGAATAAAAATATTAAAAAAAAATATCTCATACTAGAGTTTGAAAATATTCTCATATGTATACGAGCTATGAAAAACTTTTCATACTTAAATATCAAAATGTATGAGAAATTTATCATATATCACTATATAAAAATATTCTTATTTGCATACGTGGTATTAGAAACTTTTCGTATATACGTGCAATAATATCAAAATTTAAAATATATGTCCATTTTTTATAATAACAAGATTATTGAGATTTTTTTGATTTTTTTTAACTTTAAAACAAAAGACAAAAACCTAACTTTAAACTTCTTGCCAAATAAAAAATTAAGTTAACTAGAACTTTTTAAAAATGAATTTTAAAAAGTTATTTTTGTATTTTTATATATTTTTATAGTTAGCATCAATAATGATTAATAAATCTCGACGAATAAATTATGAATGCATAAATTTTTTAATAAACAAATACATACAATTAAATTTAAAAATGTTTTAGAGTTGAATTTCAAAAAATAAAAAAGTAATGTGTAAGACAACGAGAGTAAAGAATACTCACTAAATCATTGTCGGTCAATTATTTCGGTAATTTATTTTGAGAGACTTAGCATTTTCGTATATTTTACAAACAAAACTATTTATTATGTAATATTTATTAAATAGATCATTGGTGCAAAAAAATAAATTAATTAGATATTGATAGTTACGTGAATAGATCACATTTGTTAAAAAAATGAATGGTAAATATAATCTTACAAATAATAGTGTTAAACAATTATAATCAGATCAAATAGATAAGATATCCAATTAACTTAATTTTTTGTGAGTAATAAAATTAAAAAGTACTATAAAATAAAGAATTTCGATTATAAAAATATGTTAAGAAAATAAAATATTCAATAAAATATAATAAAATACTACTTTAAACCCATTTTACTTTATAATTGTTTTACATCAATGGCCTTAAAAGAATTCATTCGGTCAATTTCTTTCAATCAATTTCTTCATGGATGAATAGTATTTCCGTTTGTAAAATAGTCTCTTTCATGATATTGTGGCTCATGAATCGTGATTGTTTGCCCAAAAAATCTATCGACACTCGGCTGCAAATTGTAACCCTAAATCAAAAAATTATTAAATATTCTTAGAATATCATGTAATATTATTTACATAGTATTTTTACAAATAAAAATATACAATACATATTAAATAAATTACTTTTATCCTCTAATTTATTCAACAAATATAGACTAATATTATTCAACGCAGAGTATTATTGACCAACATTATTATTGACCCAAAATTCGGTATTAATCTTATTTTATTTATTTTATTATTTGATCAAATTATTATTTTTTTACTTTTGTTATCGACACAAGCAAAGAAATTAATTTTTCTATCAACATATTAAAAAATTCAAAAAAAATAAATTAATAAACTAAATTTTATGTTACTTATTTTTGTTTTTAATTAGTAAATTTCTTTTGTCTTTTTTTCAAAAATTTTAAGATAAATTACAGTGACATGTCTTGAAATTTTTGACAAAAAACAGATATACACCCTATGATTTTTGAAATATCACTGACTTCCCTTATCAGTAGAAATGACAAACTCCGTATAAATTTATTTTGGAAAGACGAAAATACCTTTCTGTCTTCTTTGGATTCATCTGAACATTATTAAAATACCTATCTTGCCCTCACTCAAATCTCTTGAGCTACTGTGTAACAATCCATACCATTAATTTACACTTATTTCTTGAAAATTTGAAATATCTTCAAAGTTATATATATATATATATATAGACTTTATATAAAAAATTTAATATAATATGTGAGTTCTTTTTAATTCCAATACAATATTAAAGCCTTTTCATTTTAATACGGTGTTTAAGTAAATAAACAGCTAAACGGATACTCAAAAATATAGTTCAAAAATTTTTCAAAATTTTTATTTCATGATAATTCTTAAAATAATATTTCAAGCTTAGGGTGAACTTTTAGAGTTTTTCTGAAATAAGAAAAATACAATTAATTAAAACTATGCAAAATAATACAAAGATAAAAAAGAAAAAGAAAGAAAAGGACCACTCGGCTTAGATTTCTACATTTTTCTTTCTCTTTCATTTGTTTACTTTTGCTTTCTTTTTTGGTTCAGTGGATATAGAATTGAAGAGAGAGAAATAGACTATGTGTAAGAGAGATAGAGAGAGAGAGAGAAAGAGAAAATATTTTGGAGTGTTATATATATATATTGGAATCAATTTAGCAATTTTGATGATTCTCCAGGACTGTTTAAAGTTAGGCACCGTTCGTGTGTTATACCTTTTTTAATATAATTTTTTTATTTTTAGTAAAAGAATTTACGTTAAATTAAATGATATTTTTTTTCTCATTACTAAAAAACTAGAAAAAAATCAAAACATAAAAATAAAAAATAAATTAATCACAAGATGAAGAAGAGCCACTTTAAGACCTTTTGAGCATTTTTTTTCTTTAGTAAGTTTTTATCAACTTTAGCCAAAATGAATATATTTTTATATTTATTTTATCATAATAAATCTTAAATAAACAAATAAAAAAGTTCAAAAAAAAATAAAATAAAAAAATACTACAGAAAAAATTATTTGAAACAATGCCTTTGAGATTTGACTGTGTTAATCTTGAGCATTTATGTCTTTCTTCTTATAGAGGTTATATGATACTAAGGGCAAAATAAAAATATATATAAAGTATTTAACATAATTACTATCTTCCCGTTAAGTTAGTAACATGTAATTGATAGATGAATTACTTTAAAACAGACAACTAAATTAAAATGGAGGTCGATGACGTTTCAAAAATCACAGGGAGTAAATCTATTTTTGTTTAAAACCTCACGGGAGGTCAGTGTAATTTACTCAAAATTTTATCCTTTTTTATTCTTTTTTGTCTGAGTTTATGCAAAAAAAAATATAAAATTATTGATAAAAAGGGCAAACATAAGTAGAAAAATGAATATATATATATATATATATATCGTACGGGGTACCCCATAAATTATATTTACTTATTGGATTGAACCCGACCTGATTGGTCCCACCAATAGACTCGCACCTGCATAAATCATCAAACGTGAGCTAACCGACGGCAGTTTGCCGATAGCCACTCTGATGACAAAATTAGAACGGGGTTTTTATTAAAGGAGCTTCTTATCAGAAAATAAAGAGAAGAAGAAACGTAGCATTTTTTCCGAAATTCTTAGTGTCTCCCTCTTTATATTTGAGCTTTTTATAATGGGTAGTGCTCTCTCTCTTTGAATCCCGTGATTATTCCTTCTAACACGTAGCCTTGCAAAATGACTGCCCATGCTGGGTTAACGGCGCTGACACCCAACCACAGTCCCATCACCATTAATTCCCCACCTCGGCCCGTCCTCTGTGCCGACGTCCTGGCATTAAATGCTTTCCCCGAAGCCTGCAGTGCACTCAATGGGAAACGTCAGACCCAACCGCATTTAATGTTGCGTCATCACGGTCAAGTCGCATTAAATGCTATACTTTCTTAATCACATCGCATTAAATGCATTATCAGCACCATAGCTTGTGCTTGGTGGTCGGTTCCCAGCGAGCTCGGCCTTGGCCCATCTCATATGGGTTGAGCTTCTCCTCCAGCCCTCTCCTTCTGGGCTTCGTGGCGGGTCGTTAGGTCCGAACCCTAGACCGCCTTCTTTACCTCTACTGGGTTTCTTTCATGGGTCTTGGCGAAGCCCAACGAGTACGAGTTCTGCGATTCATCGGGCATGGGCCTCGGCCCACCCCTTTTCATTTGCCCCTCATCTCTCTTCTTGCTCAGCATGAGGGGAGCTGATCCGTCCCCTCGTTCCCACCTCGGCCTTATTTATTACGCTGTCGCCGTCATTCTTAAAACGCTCTTAAATGTTATTTATATCTTGCCACGTGTTCGAGCGTGATTTGTCCATGCTGTAGTGTTTCGCTCGTTCCTGATGACAAATGTACGGCGCTTCACTTCTCCCAAAACAAAACTGACTATTGACGCTTGGCTTTTCAAGATGAAATCTCTGTTATAAATAGGTTCTTACCCCCATTCTTTCTTCTTCTTCAAACCACGAATCTCTCCAGAGCGTCCCCTTCTTTTTGATAATCTCGAAAAAGCGTCCCCAACTCTCTGCCACCCATTGCCGCCGTAATTGCTGCAGGATATTTCGTCAACAACCATCACCGTCACTCAAGGCAAGTTGTTGTTCGCCATTGTCGTTGTCCTCTGTTTACCCAGTAAGTTCTAGACAAAGCTCATTCCCCATCCCCACATATTTTTCTCCTTTTCGCTTTTTCCTTCATCGATTGTTTTGTTTCCATCTAGGTTTGGGTCGTACGAACCAAGAGTCCTTTCTTTCTCTTGCCTTGCCCCTCCCTTTCCTTTTTTTTTTTGTTGCACCCAGTCATGGCTCGCAAGGGGAAGTTTGTAAAAGAAGTAAACACTCCCGCCGTCCTAGTAGCCTTTAGGACCCGATATCGCATCCCCCCATCGGTCACACTCCGTTACTGTGACCCTGACGTCCCCAGGTCTCCTTTCCTCCCCAGGAAAAACGATGTAGGATTTCCCATCGCCTCCATCGTGAAGGCCAGGGTCCACTTCCCGGTCGATCCCCTCATATGGGAAATGTAGCCACTTGCCACCTTACCCCGCGTCAGGTCTCCTTTAATTTTATCAGAATAGTAATGGGGGTGGCCGAGATCAATCGTCGATACGATTCGAATCTTGATATTCTCAAAATATTTTGATAGTTACACCATCGCTGGCAATGATGGTACTTACTACCTCCGCTAAAGGAGCGTGGCCCAACAGATGGTGCTTGATCTCCCTAACTCGGACAAGCACGGTGATGACTACATCCTAGTGGGAGGAGACTTCGAGTTCCTGCCCAACCGTGCTGGACTTGCTGGCCGTTCGATTCCAAAGGTCTTAGTGAGTTCAGGTCGGTTCGGCTGTTATGCCTTTTCATTTACTTTATTTCCTTCTTGCCTTGTATATTTATTATTGTTGCTCATGCCTGCTTTAAATTCCTCTTGTAGCTACCTCCTTAGCTAAACAGAAGAAGAGGCAAGCCAATTTTGCTGAGGTGCAGCGCTGCCTTAATCTCAGGGGAACTCACTCAGCACCTGATTTGCTCGATTACGTACCAAGCTATCGACAGGTAATACGCTATCGTGAGACTCGACAACGAGACCCACCATCTCCTGCAAGAAAAGACACACCTCCTCCACCTCAATAGCAAGCAGAAATCAAATCAAAAGAGATAACCGGGCAGAGGACATCCGATTTGAGGGCTGTCATGCTTAGCCAAAACGTGGCAAGCACCTCGGCTACGCTTGCTATGCAGATCACGGCGCCGCTGCCCCCACCACCTCCGGGGTTGGCTCCGCAGATTGCCACCCCAGTGCCGAACCTAGTATATGAGCCAACAGAGACTGGAGGAATGCTTCAGGCCCGATCCTCATCTCCCACCGAGACATGTCCCTCTCAGCACCGTCTTCTAGTTCTTGGAGACGGTGCCAAGGTAACTCCAGCAAGGGAGGGAGAGAACGCAGCACCTACACCTTAGCTCCCTGAGTTCAACTGCCAGGGCCACTAGCTCAACTCTAGCGACTCTTCAAAGACTGGAAAAGTCACTGAGTGTCTAACTATGGGGATGGCCCTGCCCCTGGACATCGCCGATCATTTCGGCTTGAATTTTCCAAGTCTCTTTAAGAGAGTGTTTTAGCTCGGCGTCGGGGTAAGCTCCTTTGATACTCTCCTTTACTGTTATTGGCCTTTCCTCTTCATTCCATATCTGATTTTCCTTCTCTCCTATGTTGTTTTTTGTATCAGCACTTCAGGTTGTGATCGTGTTGCACGACCGTTTTGTCGAGGTATCGAGGGAGACCAAGAAACTCGACAAAGCTCTCACTCAGTCAACCAGCCCAAAGCTTGGAGGTGGATCTTACTCGCAACGCCTTAGCCCTCAAAGGGTTGGAGACTCAACTGAAGACAGCTGAGGAGGAGGATATGAGGGCGAAGGAGGAGGCAGGGAAGACTAAAGAAGAGGCATCCACTATCATTGCAGCCAATGCCGAACTCGGGGCATGATAGCAGCCACATAGGCTGAGGCAGAGATGCTGAAAAAGTTCACCGCCGACCTCCAATCTTCTAGGGCCGAACGTGATGACCTGCTTTGGCAACAAGGGTAGGATGAATGTGGCGCCCACTTGGCCAAACAGGTGGTGGAACTTAAGATCGAGCTCCTAGCCCTTGGGTACAAACAGGGCTTGGAGCGGGCCGGGGTTCCTCTTGATTTCCCCTTCTAGAGCGAGCCCCCAACAGAGGTCGACACCGTCGTCGAAGAGCAAATTGCCAAAACGGATCCTACCGACCCCGAGGTACCTTCAGTGTTGCCTCTTCCTTGCCCAGGAGACGTTCAGGACACGGCTACCAGCCGTTATGCTTTCGATGGGGAGAAAGTGGTGGAGATCTTAGACGACGGCCAAGAGGAGAGGAAGGAGGGAGGAGGCCGACCTGAGGTGGTAGATGACGTCCAGTCTTGAGCCTTGGCGCTCCCTTGTCCTCGGTCCTTTTGATTTGCTTCCATTGTATTTTCTTTTTTCTCTATTTATTTCAAGTTTGGGGTCTCAGCCATTTTTCCCGTATAAGGCCGTTCCCCCTATTATGTACTGCTTTGTTTGTAATGAAAATGTGATTTCTTCTGTTCATTTTTTTTTCTTGCTTTATCTCGGCCTTGGGACCGATACATCCCAAGGGTTGTTAGAAACCCTAGGAGTTGGAACTCCTGAGAGAATATTCTATTCTCGAGGTCGAATTGGCCCCCTTCTGCTAAAATTTGTTAGAAATTCTGGGAGTTAAAACTCTTGAGAAGATATTCTATCCTCGAGACCGAACTGTACTTTTAAGTGGAAAAAACGTGACATGAATTCGTAATTTTCAAAAAGTACAATATTCATTCAAAAGGTACAAACTTTGTCAGAAATCGAGGAGTACAGTGCTTAATGGTAAAAAAAACCCTTAGGTTGGCCGAGTTCCACGGCCTGGGGATATCCTTCCCATTAGTCCTTTGAAGGTAGTAAGCTCCGGTCTCGGTGACTAACTTAACTTTGTACAGACCCTCCCAGTTTAGCCCTAGTTTTCCTTCCCCTAATGCCTTTGAGTTGCCCATGACTTTGCGTAGGACCAAATCTCCAAGGACGAACTCCATGGGTTTAACTTCTTGTTGTAATCTTGGCTTATTTCTCGCTGGTAAGAGTTGACCCGCAGGAGTGCTTCTTCCCATTATCCTTCTAGCAGGTTCAGGTCTGTGACCAACAATTCCCCATTCTGTTTAGGATTGAAATCGTCGATTCTCATGGTGGGAAGGCCCCATTCTGCTTAGGATTGAAATCGTCGATTCTCATGGTGGGAAGGCCAATTTCGAGTCTCTACGTCATACGCCATCAAGTAGGGTCTCTCCGATGGATCGGTGCGGCATAGTTCGGTACGCCCATAATACTTGGAGAATCTCACCTACCCATCTCTCTTTCGCCTTGTCATGCCTTTTCCTGATTCTGGCCAAGATGGTCGTGTTTGAGGCCTCTGTCTGGCCGTTGCACTGAGGATACGCCAGGGTGGAATTGTATAACTCGATCTTCAGCTCGGCACATAACTGTCGAAACATCCTTCCATCAAATTGGGTGTCGTTATCTAATTGAGAGCGCATGGGATGCCGAATCGGGTTATAATATTTTTCCACGCAAATTTCTTCATGTCTGTTTCCCTAATATTAGCAAGCGATTCGGCCTCGATCCACTTAGTGAAGTAATTTGTTGCTACTACCAGAAACTTCTTATTTGCAATGGTCCTAGGGAATGGACCAACGATATCGAGTCCCCATTGTGCGAACGGCCATGCGCTGGTCAGGGAATGTAGCTTCCCTAATGGTTGGTGGATGACAGGGGAGAAGAGCTGGCATTTTTCACACTTTTGCACGTACTGCTGAGCATCCTTCTGCATATAAGGCCACTAGTAGCCTTGGGAGATTGCTCGGTGGGCAAGGGATCATCCTCCTGTGTGACCGCCACAAATCCCATCATGAATTTCATAAAGGAGGTCCTCCACCAGGCTGGGGTGTACACATAGAAGATAGGGACCCGTGTAAGAACGGCAGTACAACTTGTCAGCTTGGGAAAGCCAAAAATGAGCCGATTTCAACCTTACCTTGTGCGCTTCTTTCTTCTCAATTGGCAGAGTTTCATCTTTTAGAAACGCAACAATGGGATCCATCTAGGATGATGCCAGATCGATCGTTAATACCGTTTGTTGCTTGGCCTACTTAGTGCTATCTATGCTCGGCCTTGGGAGGAATGGCACTACATCATCCTTTCTGCGTAGGTTGCTGTTGCCGAGGTGAGGCTGGCCAATGTGTCTGCGTGGCTATTGTTAGCACGGTTTATTTGCTCTATGACGATGGATGCAAATTTTTTCATAGCCTCTGTGGCCTTCTCACGATACTTGCCCATTCGATTGTCTCGCGCCTCATACTCTCTTTTCAATTGGTTGACAATCAGTTGAGAATCGCTAAATACTTCAAGGTTGGTGATGCAGAGCTTCGATGCCATTTCTAGACCAATCAACAAGGCCTCGTACTTGGCCACGTTATTCAAAGCGTTGAAGCCAAGTTTCACGACCTGCTCCAGTATCAAGCCGTCCGGGGAGGTGAGAACCGTTCCTATCCCGGACCTTTTACTGTTGGATGCCCTGTCAACGTGTAATTTTCAAAACCTCCCCACCGCCCCGAGCTCGGTAAAAGGGTGAGCTGATCCACTTCTTCTTCCTCTGTTCCTAGGACGTTCCAAGAGAACTCGTCCACGAAGTTGGCCAATACCTAAACCTTGATGGCTGTATGGGGCCGAAAGCTGATGTCATGCTCCCCTAGCTCAACGGCCCATTTGGTCATCCTTCCTGTTAGGTCTACTTTTGAGAGCACAGACTTTAATGGATACTTGGTAAATACGATGACAGTGTGCGCTTGAAAATAGTGCTGCAACTTTCGTGATGCGATGACAAGAGCATAAGCTAACTTCTCCAGGGGCAAGTATCTGGTCTATGACCCGGTGAGAGTGTGGCCAACATGATAAATCGGCATTTGGTGCTTGCCCTCTTCCCTGATGAGAATTGCGCTCACAGCATGCAAGGATACTGCGAGATACACATACAACACTTCCCCATTCTTTAGGGTAGAAAGCAACGGTGGAGGGGTGGGGTACGCTTTTAGGGGTTAGAGTGCCTGCTCGCAGTCCTCGCTCCAACAGAATCCTTGCCCCTTCTTCGATGTTAAGAAAAATGGCTTATACTATGACGCTCCATCCTACGGGCACGTCGGGACATACATAACTATAAATAAAGAGGATATTCTAGCAATGCATTCATAATTACATATGATAAATACTATACCATTAAAGGTTCAGAACTTTTTCAAAATGCTTAATAATTACAGTCATTCAGAAAGTTAACAAAAATTTACAAAATGTTCACGGAGACTGAACAAAAGAGCAAAAAGAGAAATTTCTAAGTCTTCAAGCGACG
>JAULJZ010000002.1:5359516-5370526 GCA_032270985.1 Heliamphora pulchella | reverse complement strand
TCGGATTTTCTGTCATTGCATGCAAACGTCGGTGCTGAAAGTGCGGTGTCAACGTGCCTAAATAATAATAATTCATCATTCTTTAGTTTCTTTTTTTTTTGTGTATCAATGATCTACCAACAAGTACCATGATTAATCCTATGATTAATCTTAGTATCAAGCCTCCGATAGTGCAAACAGCCTATTGCACCTAAAAAGACCACCAGTACCCCTTAGCCGTGCAAGTGAGACCCCGTGCAAGTGAGACCTCGTGAGACCCCGTGCAAGTGAGACCACCCCCTACCCTTTTGCGCCCATAAATTTTCCCGCTTTTTCTAGCTCCAACTCTATTGGGAAAAGTAAAAACAAGAATTCGCAAGATTTTTTTTCATTTTTTCTTTTCTTTTGAAGCTTTCGATGGAACCTGGTCAGTCTATAGCATCATCTTATGATTAGCTTGAGCCAATCCTCCAATTGGATGGCCCTGTAAGTATACTGCGATTTTCAACATTGATAACCATACTGATACAGCCGCCAAGATACACTCCATCCTGCCTTCACAACTTGTAACTGCTGCCGCCGCCACCACCAAACTTTTTGTAGCCATTCGCTACTAAAGAAAAAAATTGCCGCCCTATGCACCATTCTAAAACAATTGCAGAGTCCCCCCGACCAAACCCGTCATTCTTTTTACTGGTATTTGGCATGTTGTACAAGCTGTGACATGCAGTACACCATCTATAGTTGTTTTCATTGCTTCCAGATTGCTGTACACACCTGCTCAACAAATAGAAATGAAAATAAGAGAAAATTAATGCAGTGCCTCTAATTGAGATATTAAGCACTGCTTCTACCATTCTCACTTCGAAATCGCTAAGCATAGAACAGAAGATTACTGCAGGTTATCAGAGAGAGAGCCAGAAAGTCCATGCATGTAGATAAATTGTGTAAACCTTTGTACAAATGCTTCGTTCTCCTTTTTTGCAGGTATCTTTACACGTATACTTTAACTATTAGTCCTCTCTATATACAATCGCCCGACTCCACAGACTTCATCAAATTGGTGCTGCTGGTTTATTTAGTCACGAGTGTCCAACAAATAGAGGAGAAACTAAGAGAAGATATTACCTAAAAATCTACTGCAAACCCCAATCTCAGTTCACTAAAAGGACAAAATTTCATACCCAAGCCAAGCCTCTGGTACCCATGATAAAGATTCAGTTTCCAGATGCACTAATTGATTAGCACTCTAGAAACTGTTGGTTTTCAATCGAGCTAGGCCAGCTGCAACCCATGGACCATCCCAAAACACCAAAGATTAGATCCACCCGTGAACAAGCACTAACCTGAAAAATTAAAGCAACAGCTTCCCATTCAAAAACAAAGCAGAGATGAAAGTTTTCACAAAAATGGAAGTTTGTGACCCATACCAAACACTCCAAGCTTCCTTCAACATGAAATAGCATGACTGCCATCCCTCTTCCTCTATCCATCTCTGCCTGCCAAGAAAAAAGAATTTGTCATGGACACGGCACAGAGAAGATCCTCAATAATAAACAAGTCTAGCCACACACACACACACACACACACATATATATTGATCCATTTCAACTACTCACCGCACAAGCGCATATCGTAATGTCTACAGCTGCCAATGCTGTTGTGATGTCAGCCATCATGCCTGAAATACATTTATGGACATAAATAGTCCAGAATTAGTACATAGATGTGGATGCAAGTCCCCTTTTTTAGCTGATTTGTATCCATACAGCTATCTAGATGTAGATGTGCAAGGGAGGCCTCTCAAATTGTGAAGTTTTCCTTTTATTTTTGGGTTGAGCAGAAATTGTAATGTAGAAATTTGTATAAAATAGCATAAGGGAATAATCTAATATGTGTGAAAAAAACACTTTTCCAATTCTAATCCATAAGCAACTAAAGAAAATGTAACCAAGACAATTGTCTCCCTCATGAAAATTGACCAATACTCGATTAGTATTTTGAATTTCAAAAAAGATTTACCTCTTCTTTTTTGAAAGGGGACAACAAGATGTGTTATGACTACTATTGATCAGGAAAAAAGATTTACCTCTTCGATCTAAACACACTACACAGAACCACTGGATGGAGTGTCCTTCAAGGTTGTGCCAATATGCAACCTTGGCAGCTTGCCAGCTCTCCAAACCGGGCAAAACTTCCTTGTACGTGGGAATATTAGCAAATATCATCTTAGCAACACCATTTCCCTGAGATAAAATCTCTCCATTGGCCTTCAAACTCACGTGATGCATATGTTTGTTATGTTTCCCATTGACTTTGGGGACCTGGATGGTACCATGTTGGAGTTCGAAAGCATCTTCACCATTTATCTTTGAAGATGGTGTTTCCACAACATTCTTAAGGATCTTCTCCCAGGTGTACGTGCTTCCCTTAGAATAATCTGAGAACTTTTCTGCTTCATTATCCTCTTTGGGATCAATAACAAATTCATTTACTTTATCAGCTGTTATTTCAGTTGCCGAAAATGCAGCTTGCTCTCTCAAAAACTGAAGACAACATGAATACTAGATTAATAGACATAGGCAAAGCTATTCTGAAGCAAATAAAACACACTTTCATAAAAGCATCATCCAAATTTTTATTTCAAATAAAACCCACTTTCATAATTTTGTGCCGGGCACTACGTGTTTTTGCATGCTGCAACCACTGCTTATGTCTTTGGAATGCTGACTTGCTTGAGAGTGCCTGGCAAACAAGGAAATTGTGACATGCAAGGAAGCAAAAAATTGAGTACAAAGTTGAAACACTTCAACATGCAGAACTGACAAAATTAACAAACAAACACTCAAGTATAATCACAACCAGTAGATAATCACATAAGAAATTTGATTTAACAATATAATAAATCAATTTAATATTGTTGAGATATTAGTTATCCATTTTAAATGTATTATTCTACTTTGATCTCATTATACATAAATAACAGTGGTGAGGGAGAAAATCTTAAGTTGCTTTCTCATTCTCTACCACGATAATTCTCTCTCTAGTTTTCTTCTCTCTTTTATACCTTTCTCTATAGATATTCTAACTTGGTATCAAAGCACATCTCGTGAAAGGCATATTTAATCTCTTTCTTTCTTCCTTTTCTTCTTTTCGTTTTTGGTTCTTATTTTTTGGTTCATTCTTAAAAAAACACCAGGATGATTGACTAGCATTGTAGATGGGAGTTGTGAATTTTTTCATTTTTTCTAGATTGTTTGATGTGTTTTTCCTATTTTTTTCTATTTTTGGAGTTTTTCGGATTTGGTTTTTGCAACACCCGATCGAGGATGGTTTGGCTTGAATTGATGGGTGGAAAGGTCTCCATGGGTACCGAGTAGGGTTTCAGAAGTTTATTGGTCCTTGGTTGATTTCAGCCTCCAATGAGTTGCGGCTAGGGTTTGCTTTGCAATTTTTTAGCTCTGCTGGTGGCAGCTAGGGTTTGCAGCATATTAATTGGCTTCTGTTAGTGCTGAATTGGTCCTGGGTTGATTTCGACCTCTAACAAGTGGTTGCTAGGGTTTGTTCTCTGGCTTTTTGGCTCTGCTGGTGACAGCTAGGGTTTGCAGTATATTATTTGGACTGTTTGGGGTTGCCATGATATGGTATGAGTTGATTTGAAAGTTATTCCTGGTTCTATCATGCTCCAGTTCTAGTTCTGGTATGTTATTCCTTTGATCTGAGTCTATTGTGGATTCGGTTATTCCATGTTGATTCTTTTTGACAATTACTGCTAGTTCTTGGTTATCTATGGCCATGTCTGATACTGATAAGTCTTCATGTGGTAATAAGAAGATTGGGTTGAGTTCCTAAACAACTGAGAGTGATAGTCCCTCTCTTCATACTAGCTTTGTTAAGTAGGATGGCAGTAATTATTGAATTTGGTCTTGTGCTTGTAGTTTAGCCATTACTGTTCGCGGTGTATCTGGGTATATCACTGGTGAAGCTAAAAAGGCAACTTTCGCGGGACCTTCTCGCATACGGTGGATGGATAACAATACTCTTGCCATGTCATGGCTGTTGCATTCTATGCAGGCTCTCACTGGTACTTTAGTAAACTCAGGTACTATTGCACATGTTGTTACTTCGCCTGCATCATGGGTTCTTGATTCTAGTGCTAGTTCCCACACGTTTGGTAATTTCCTCTTTTTTCTAATTTAGCTTGCACTCGTCATCATGTTGTCTTAGCCGATGGTTCATCTCATCTAGTTCATGGACAAAGGTGTACTTCATCCCTCTACGTCCCTTTCCTTACCCTCGAGTCTTTTTGTTCCGAACTTTTCCTTTAATTTTCTCTCTGTGACTCAGTTAACTAAAGCCCTACATTGTTCTATAACGTTTTTCCCTTCTCTTGTGTTATTCAGGACCTCCAAACAAAAAAGATAATTGGTTTAGGACATGAAAAAGATGGCCTTTAGTTTTTGGATACTAATAGCCAGCCTAGCACCACCACCACTGCCCTTCAATGGTATCTCTGTTTGGGTCATCCGTCTTTGGCTAAGATGAGGTTTACTATTCCGTTTTTGAATCCTATGTCTAATTTTAAGTGTAAAGCTTGGTAATTCGGCAAGAATCACTGTAGTTCTTTTCCTAGTAGTAGTCATGATAGTGAGTCTGAGTTTTTTGATCTTGTTCATACAACTATTTGGGGAACACCTAGTCTTTTGATCTTGTTCACTGATTCTTTGATAAAGTTGTCAACAAAAAGAGTATACCCTATCCAATAATATATATTTTCCTTATGTGCTTTTAAGTTTTATAATGGAATTGTTACCCAATTTGGCAAGTGTATCAAAGTTTTTCAATCTGATAATACCTTAAAATACATGCAATCAACTGTTAACTGTTTTTCTGTTGATCGTGATATCATTCATCAGACTAGTTGTGCTCATACCTCTCAACGGAATGATGCTCCTCATCAGTCTCACTACAATGTCGTTTGTCGTATTTTGCGTTATTTGAAGAGTGCTCTTGATCAAAATTTGTTATATTGGCCAACTGATTCCTTTTTTATAGTTGGCTTTAGTGATGTGGATTGGGCTAGTAGCCACTCTGATTGGCGGTCTACCTCTTGTTATTGCACTTTCGTTGGTGGTAACCTTATTACTTAGCGTAGTAAAGAGCAAACCGTCGTTGCTCGCTTAAGTGCCAAAGCTGAGTACCGTGCTATGATCCGAAGCTGAGTAACCTTAATCTCTCTCAACGCAAGTATGCACTCGATTTTTTATGTAAGACCGGACTTCTTGGTGCTCATTCTATTGATACTTTTATGGATTTTATAGTTAACATTGACGCTAATTTTGACAATCTTTTTCCTGATGTTAGTCACTATTGTTGGGAAACTCATTTATCTTACGGTTGCTCGCCCCGACATTACTTATGCGGTTGGGATGGTTAGCCAATATATGCATGCTCCTCATCAGCCTTTCCCTAAGATATTGTTTGTCTCTTTCCTTCTATAAAGTTGGCTTTAATGATATGGATTGGGCTAATAGCCACTCTGACTAGCGGTACTCTGGTTATTGCACTTTCGTTGGTGGTGATCATGTCACTTGGCATAGTAAAAAGCAAACCGTTGTTGCTCGCTCAAGTGCCAAAGATGAGTACCGTGTTATGACCCATACAGCCTATGAAATGTTATGGTTTAATCTCTTCTCCCGGATTTCAACATTACAACTCCTGTTCCGATGCAAATGTTTTTCTAATAAACCAGCGAACTAAACATATCGAGGTCAATTGTCATTTTATTCGAGATTTATTGACTAAAGCGTATCGTCATTCTTTATATTCACTCAGAAGATCAATTTGACGATATCTTCACTAAGCTACGCATATTTATATTTCTTTCCATCATTTATCTTCCAAGCTACGCATATTTAACGTCTATGCTCTAGTTTGAACGGGGTGTGTTACCATATTAGTTTTATTGTCTTAAGGGTATTAATGTACTTACGTCATAGTATTTTTAATATAAATAGATGTGAGGTGAAATGGGTTAATTAAGTTCCTAAACCTAATTTCTTTTTTCTCTTTCTTTTTCTCTTCTCTTACTCTCAAATCCAGTTTTTCGGTTCTTTGTACTTCAACTACTTGTTTGTTAGAAGTCTGGCTTGGTGAAATTTCGGTTGGCGTCTTTTACATTGGAAGATATTGGGTTGTAGGTTATCTGGGCTGGGTATGATTAAAATCTGGTTCAGATTTGGGCTTAAGCTGATGAGGCAGATGAGGTTGGATGTGGATGGTTAGTGGGTCGGGATAAGGGAGTGCATTCTCCATACCTGTTCGTGATCAGTAATGGGAGTCCTAGGTTTCCACAGAAACATAAACTCTAGCGAAGACGAAACACACACCAGCAACAATGGACAAGGTTGTTCTTTGGCAAGTAATGTGGAGGTTTCTACCTCAGCAAACAGCAAAGATGGTGAACTCATGATGCAGCAATGATGGAACAGGGACTCGGTGAACACTGAATGACTGAAGGTTACAAGCAAAACAATGCAAAGCAACAAGGATGATGGATTAATGATGCTAAGTAGCGACGATAGTACGGAGCGATGTTTCAAGACCGTGAATTTTTATTTTTATTTTTTTGAAAAAAAAAATCATTGAAGCTATATGAAGAAAATAATCAAGCCAATCGATTCCAATAAGAGTGGGGACTGGTGATGGCGATGACAAAGAAGATGAACACAATTTTTTGAGATGATGAGGCTGTATCAAGAAGGCAGCTGCGCCTGAAACAAAGTGTTTGCTATAATACCAAACCGATGCATCACAGTAAGGAAGGAGAGGGAATTTAGAAGAAGAAGAGGAGAGAAGGAAGAAAGAAAGAGAAAGATATTCCCATAAACAATTATTTTTTTCAATAATATACGAAAATTCAACCTAATAGCTCAATACACATGAAAATCACGGAGGTGTGGTTTTAGAGCCTATTTCATCCATGTATATCATATATGTATTTTGAGAGATGCTCCTTATTTTGGCATTTAGAGCCTTACCGGGATTTGGTTGTAGGATTTGGGAATTTCAGCATTGATTGGGTCCAGGATCTCTCTCGGGTTTTTAACCACTTGAGAAGTCTTCTAACCACTCGAGCTGTGGGTTGGAAGTGGATTGGTCGAGATTTAGTTTCTTCTTTGGCACCTTAGGGCATCTTCAACGCTCAAGCAATCAATTTCCTACAGGAGAATCCTCTCGAGATGCGCTTGAGTGGTTCCTTGGGGTTTGCTCTTTTGCTCTGGCTTCAGGTTTGGCTTTGGGTTTTCCTAGGTTATCCTCGCGGAGTGATCTCTGACCGTTTCTATCCTTTTGTCATGACTTTAAGGTTGTTTTTCCCTTCTTACTGTTCGTGTCGTTTATTATTATTCGTCGTTTCACAGGATCTTGTGTAACGCGCGAGTTACTGGATTTTCAAACGATTATTCAATATTGAAAAATGAAATTTGAGATTTTACAGTTGTTACATGTTTTCCCCATTGGGTCTTCGTGCCCATGCCTACCAAACCACCTTGTGTGTAAGGTGATTTTTTGTTGGGCCTACGGCTAACATAAAAGCTTTTCGTTGCAAGGTCAATGATTTATGTATTATGGAGAGAGATGCATATGGTTAGTAACATGTTTGGAAAATGGTTGTGGATATTTACAAAATTTGGTTCTAACAGTATGTTTTGGAAGAAATGTAATGGATGTTAAATTCATCGAATGGATGTTAATTTGTGGGTATATATTGAGTTGTAATTAAATAATGTATAGAATTGGTGGATTATCTATTAGAACCACAAAGGGGTGGCCTTAATGCCAATTTGTGTATGTAATTTTGCATCAATAGTTTGTTGGAATATTGAGTCATTGGGCTTTAGTTTTAAGTATTTTTGAGAGTTGGGTTGTGGTACTCGATCTTGGGACTTTGACCACTCGAGCATACCATAAGGTAGTTTTACTGAGCTTTCATCTTTTCAGTTCATTTTAAGACAAGACGTCTTTTTCGGTGAATTTGGCTGGTGCCCTAAGGGAAACAAGCCTTGCAGCATTTTCCCTTCTAACGCTCGAGCGATCATCCTCCTGTGACTGCTTCTTAGCTCTTTGAGTGTTCGAGCAGTCATCTCGAGTTCTTAGGCAATGTTTTCTTTATTTGGACACCACGTTGCGGTTTGAGTTTCCTTCGTTGACCTTGTGAGGATATCATTGACCGTTTTCATTCATTTGACATAGCCTTGAGGTTGTTTGCCTTCTTACCCTTGGTATTATTCTTCATCATATTCTCATCTTGCATATAGATCTTAACTCACCTGATTTCATAAATATCATGGACGAGGAAAAAACATACTGCAAAAAAAAAAACCCAACTTGATATCGACAGAAAGGGAAAAGATGGAAGGACAGACATAAACTCACATTATAGGTTACTATCTCCACAACTTCAGCGTTTGCAAGTACATGCGATGGAGAAACAAGATTACCATTGACCTGCAAACAAATAAAAGTTCAGCAGTGAGATGTGGAATGTCAAGAACATGAAGTCCACAGTTAAAAGTACGAAGAGTACCTTTGCAGCGACCATTTTATTGCCAATTTCAGTGTGTATCATGTAAGCATAGTCAATGACAGTAGCCCCTTTCGGAAGATTTTTAATCTGTATGAAATGTGAAAGATCCCATTAAGACATCAGACACCAAGATTTCCCCTTATGTATGGCAATCAATCCTCTTACCTCTCCCCTTGGTGTAAACACAAAGACACGGCTACCCAAAAGATCTCTGGTGATAGTCTCTACAAATTCTCTAGAGCTCATGTTTCCAACAAATTCCTCTTGCCATTCTCTAATTGCATTGAGCCAACCAATCTGGAGAGAAGAAAGGACTTTAACCAAAAGTCAGGTATTTGAAAGAGGTTGTCTGGAAATTCCTTCAAGGAAGACACTTAAAATAGCAAGGACCAAGGAAATTACCCTGAGAGCAATGTTTGCATTATTTAGACAGACTATTTTCCCTCTTGAACTTCTACCAATAGGCATTACACGTCCAACTAAACCATTAACTAAACCCTTTCCACTATAATGAGCAGCAATGCCTCTCTCAGCTATTAGATCCATCTCTTCGGTTCTTATCTGTCGACCACAAAAGAACTCCAAATATAAACAAATACTGCAAGTAATGCAAATTAAAAATTCAGAATTATATAACAATTGAGCTCATATAGCAACAAATAAGGACCTGAGTATTTGACCTTAAGAAGCAGTCAAAGGGGAGAATTGCAAGATTGGAAAAGAACAAATGTTCAAAAGCTGACCTGAACTTCGAGCCGAAACATGCTCTCATAAAGAAATGGAATTACAGTGGTATGAAGGCTCTGATATCCATTTGGTTTTGGAGTAGCAATATAATCTTTCATCTGTCACAGAAAGCAAACCAATACGCCTTGAATAACAAACATAAACAAGACTAATCATGAATTCAACATATAGAAAGAGCCAGATACGTACGGATCGAGGAATAGGGGTCCAAATTCCATGTACTAGTCCAAGAACATGGTAACAGATCTGCCCAAGGCACATTTGTGAGAGCAAGTTATGTTGGATGCCATAATATTACGTGCGTATTTTTCAGAAAATATGGTCAATTACTTAGGCATGTGTGAGAATCTACCTGCTGAGCACTACATAAAGGCCCAACTCCAATGCATGGCTTTGGTTTTATAATGATTCGAAGCTTATAATAATAACAACAACAAAAAAAAGATGAAAGTCAGTCGTGATTCCCGAAGTAATAAAAAGCATTGTGCAGATTTTACAACCAATTGTTCCTAAGGATAATATTATAGCAAACCTGAGCAATTTGGTTGACTTCATTAATTGAACCCTTAGATTTAAGTACAGCTTTATAAATACTGCAAATAAACCACGAAAATAAGAAGATAGCATTTGGTAAGGAACCCCCAAAAAAAAACTCTAAACTAATGTAACCAAAAAAGGAAAAGGAAATGTAAGAGAAGATAACCTTTAAGATTAACCCATTGGCTATCACTGTTGGATAGTTTAATATACGTAGCTGGGCCCATTTCTTAAGTTAATAGTTTTGTGGACAATTGGTGACTTGATTGACATTGGTTTTCAGGAGGTCAAGATTCAATGCTTTCCATTTGCATTGTTCTCCGTTCGCATTGTGTTTAGTCTATGTATGGATGTTGGCAGCTCTACTTGCAAGATAAGATAAGGTTGTACGTGCAAGTTTTTGGGATAATTTGTGATATAACAATCACATTAAATTAAGTTAAAGGCCAACATCTCAGCAAGATATTGGCCCAAATAAAACTGAGGCATGTTGGACAAGCTAACATTTATTGGGATATCCATATCAGGTTATTAACTAGGGGAATGAAGCCAGATTTTCTTTTTAAGGAGGGGCTAAGGAAAATGTAGCAGAAAAAGAATACCAAAGTTAGCTTTTGAAAAATGATAACTTCTTACATAAGCGTTATGAAAAAAAAAATAGTCAAGAAATTAAATTAATCTATATCATGCATTCCTTAATTCTTATCTCTTTAATTCATATAATTTTTGGCCTATATAATTAGGATCTTAGGGATTGTTTGTTGTGAGGGACCAAGGCGAGATTGAAAGGGATTAAGGGACACGATGACCCACCAATATTTTTTTGTCTACTTGGGATTAATAGTCCCGCGTTTGTATCGCCGGACTCGGGCTAATAGTCCAATATATGCCTGACTATTCTCGGCTCTTATCTCATTCTTTATCCCACACACAAACATGAATCAAATTTTTCACTGTATAAATAATCCTATTCATAATCCCCTGGTATTAAAAAAAAATGTGGGACCTCAATTATTACTTAGAGTTAATTGGTAATTATTCCTGTTTAAACAAGTTGTGAGAGATCTAGTCCCATTAAAAGTATTTTAATAGATTAGATCCCATTTTTAATATTTTATTTTATTCCAGTCGAGTTTGCCTTTGTATTTGATTTGAGTTAT
>JAULJZ010000002.1:5295898-5306217 GCA_032270985.1 Heliamphora pulchella | reverse complement strand
CCATCTTTTTTAAAATTTTAGGCAAAAATGACTAAACTGCTGCCAGTAGTGGAGGTTTTTGTCATCAGCACCACGGGCAAGATTGGAAATCGAGGCTTTTGTCACTAAGCACGCTAAGAGAAAATATTACTTTTCGACCATTTTTTTTTAAATTTTAAGCAAAAAAAAAGATAAAAGCTGGCTCTAAGCCAATTATCAATGGAAGCAAGTTTAAGTTGCACTTTTTGATTTCAAAACATTTATAAGTTTCAGATTGTCATTTCTCTAGTAAAATTAGAAGTTACGCTTTACACACCACAATTTTGTAAAAGTTGCACAATGCATTCTTAATTTTAATAATTATTGGAAAATATAATGAAAAGTGCAAAGGTTTTACTTATGCAATAGTATGGTGCAAACCGATACTTTAGTGCTTTTAATATTATAGGAGGCAAATTAATTTTTTTCATAAAAATAATAAGCTGCAAAGTGCAACTTTTTAATTTTAAAGGGAGAAATGTGCAACTTGCAAAAAATTGTGAGAATGATGGTGCCAATAACCCTAAATGGAAAATCAAAAACTAGTATAAATATAAAGACCAAACAAACTAAACAAAAATTCAGTCCAATGTCAGCCAATTCTCCATCCAAATCAACAAGGGTTGCATCCCATGTATTCACTTCCACTTCCTTGCACTAAGCAAGGCTGTACCCCTTGTTTGGAATAGCTTTTACATATCCCTATCTTTTTATCTCTTTATTTTTTGATTTTTTTAATTTCTCGTGATAAAGTTGAACAAAATTCACTTAAAAAATCTATTTTTTTCCTTACTTTTTTAGAAAACTTTTTGACTAATACCTTTTTTACATTTCTAATTACTTGTAACCAGAAGAAAAAAAAAAGTATGTCCATTTATAATAACATTGAAATTGCTAAAAAAATAAAAATAAAACTAGGTATCCCAAACATGTTTCAAATGAATATGTCCGTTTACAATAAAATTGTAAAAAGACAAAAAAATACGCATAAAACAAGCTATCCCAAACATGTTTAAAATTAAGATTTAGAAGCAGCCAAGTTGTGGACAAAGATTTCTTTATATTTGCCACTCGTACTTTCCCCTGGCTTCACCCTTTCAAATTAACAAAGAAACCTTAGTGTTGCTATATGGGCTGCTTGAATTCTCATGAAGGCTCTACTCTTGCAACTGCAAGTCAGCTCAAAACCAAGTTCCCTACATTGAATTCCAACTCCCACCATTTCAAAAGAATAGTTCCAACCACATTACCAAAGACATTCAAGTGAAATCCATTCTCCTTTAGGAGACAACCCTCCATCAAGTTGAGTTGCGAATTTTTAGCTTCTGTTTGATCATGGAAATCTGGTGAATGATGGTATTCGTAATGCGATGGAAGATACAATGAATACAACCAAATACAGACAATGAAAGATAGGGAAAGTGAAGCAAACAATATTAAAGGGGAAAGAAGCTCTCATTTCTCATATGATGCCTGAAACTCTGAGGGAGGACAACACAACAAAAACAACCCAGAGCAATATGAAGTACACGCCCGTAGCCCAGGCCCATATCCTTGGCCCTCCGAGCTCGGCACCCAATGTTAGACGCCTAAATACAAGAACACCAATGCATCCTACAGAAGTAGCGAAGAAAACAAGCAAAGAGAAGCCGAGTCCCTCGGCATTCCGGATACGCAGAGGTTCCCTATATGCTATGAAGTTGTATGCTGTACCAATTAGCCATGGAATGCCAAAACCGACATAAATGTTCACCGAATTGCTACAAAGCAAAACAAGGCAAGAATACAAATTCAGGTTCCGTAACTAGACCCCCACTTAAGACGGAACCAACAAATGATACGTTATGACTAAGGAAAAAGATAAGCAAAAGAAATCTCTTACTTGACGGAAATAGTCAAATTAGAAGAAAAATCAGAAAACGAACCCCACTACACAGCACATGGTATTTATATATACCCAACTAACCAACATCCATCAAATAACCCTGTAACCAACTAACAACTCACCAACTAATCCAACACTGGTTTATATTGAGTTAACTAACTATTGGTTAACTCACAATCATAACATGATGACTTTTGTATCAACCCAACAACACTCCTAATTTTTTTATTCAAGTTAATTGGGACTTGAACCAGGCACCTTATCCTTTTAGAATAGTAGGTGACGCTGCCCAAGTTAACAGCTGGTGGTTGTCTTCACTACACTCACAATCAGGATAAGCTCCCCTTAAGACTCCCCCCCTTCATTACTCGAACTCTTTAAGACTTCATTTTCTGGATCTGAAGTGGTATCACAATGATGTTTCGAACCATGCATTTTGTATACTTCACCAAGAAGATCATCTATCTGGAATTCAGTTTAATTGGATAGATAGGTATACAAACAGATTGCATTTTATTTTATAAACTGAACGGTTTAAACTTAAAACATTTCAATTTAAGCTTAAACCTTCTATTTTGAAAAACAAATTGCGATTGGTTCATATATGTATCAATATTTGATTAAGCTGAATTTTTGCAACTTCACAGTGTTTACGAGATGAACGGCTCGGATCATCGTTGTGCCCAGAAAATGATGTCTTGATGGGAGCTCAACCCCTCAGTCCCTCACTATCCTAACATTTCGAGAATGACTTCCATGAGCTGGTCTATAAGAAGTGGAAATTCTAAAGTATACCTAATCCTACGGACAATGTAGCAAGGGTAATTGTATTGGAAACTGAGGAAATGAACCTGCAAGTGATGTTTGCTATAGCAGAATCCGCTGTTGTCTGACGTTCAGCAGCAATCTTGCTAGCCACTAAGTCTGGCCATGAGGTTCCACTCGCCAATAAAGTAAATGCTATAACATATGCATTTATTCCTGAACAGAAAAAAACATAAAAATGAAATACTTACATACACAAGCTAGACTTGATGCCGAGAAATAATATTATTGGAGAATTAAGAAGCTTGGGATTTATCTCCATTGAAGAGGAAGACCTGTGACACGGGTTATTAGATCGCTGAGCTGTGTGACAATGTATGCTATCCCAGTGATGAAAAGTAGGGAGCAGATGAAGGCAATCCACCCATGAGCAATTTGATAAGGTGGCACAAAAGCAAACATAAGTCTCCATGGTGCAAGGAGTGCCTGCCAGAAAATTCTTGCAAGCCATAGGTAGATATTGTTCAATTTTCTTGCTTCCGTGCTTTCGAACTGTAAAGAGAAATGGATGAAGAAGAAGAAATTATGACCACTTTCTTAATTTTAAAAAGATCTGTACACTATCCAGTGAATTTAGAAAGTCATGAATACACTTCAGACAAAGATGAAAGGTGGACATACAAAAACATGATGCTAACAACTTAAAACTGCATTTGGTTGCATAGAGTTGGCCACAATTTGAGGTTCCAATCTTATGGAACACCTTTTTCATTTAATCCAAATCATCTTTCAGAATTCAAAATCTAGCTTCCACTGTTGTCAATTATGTCAAATCAGTGTCTAAGATCTATATTTATCAAAATATTCTTTAACAAATAAACAACCCAACCATGGAAGTGTCATGGAGACATCTGATTCCAGTTTAAAGGCTCCAATTCCATGCAACCTAGAAATGATTGGAAAATGCCATGCCTGACATAAAAATGTAGATTGGAAGTTAATGGCCCCAAATTCTCCTAACATACAGACATGCAGTAAATTTTATTGGCAAATAGAGCTCTGCAAGAGAATCAAATAATGAATGCAAATATACACCGCAAATAAAAGAGAGAAGATGTATTTTTCTTGACAAACTATCAATCTTATTCCAATGAAAAAGGTGTATATAAGCTTCTTGAACCAAATTTCACATGAATCCTTCCCCAATAAAGAGAGATCAAAGTATCCACTCCATGAACTAATGATATGCCTAAACTTAAAAGAGTGTCTTTTGCTCCACTTACGATGAAAATTTTGGAAGAGTTCAAAAGATATGTATGCAATATATTACCATGAATGCATCAAGAAATTGCTGCTTCCAAATTGAGAGCACATGAGTTTCAACAGCAATCTTTGTGATAACATCTGTATCGGAGGATTCATCTAGATCATTACCAGGCACGCTTTGAAACACAGGATCTGCAAGTTATACTTTCAAACAGAGATATTAGATTTGAATTAACTGTGAAAAACAACAGAAGTACAGAGAACAAGATTAGGGTATTGGATTAGAATAGAACTTGCTATCTCATTGATGCTTCCTCTCAATCATTCAGTATGCAATGTGGGCATAAATATGGTTTTTAACCTCAAGAATCACTAAAGTTTGTACAACTTAACTCCTGCATGGTTTTCACAGCAGTGTAAAATGATATGCCATAAATTTGCTAATGAGATCCTTTGTGATCTTGCCCACACTTTCTGAAGCCGTAGTGCAGTTGTTTACAATATGCATCCAAGACAGGCAAATTGGTACCATCTTTGAATGGCTCTCAATATACTGTAATCACAAATTGGAATCCATAGGCTCCTCCAAATATGAAGGTGTCTATAAGTCCGATCTGTTGCCATCTCTCAGATTGTCTTTTCTCAAAAGAATCAAGACCTATATCATGATCTTTGAACAAGGCATAAAGACACGTTTCTTGATACTTCTGCCCAAGTTCAAACAAAACTGACAGATTTCTAGGGTTTTTAATGGCAAGGTGTCAAAACCTATAGAGTAAACAATAGTGCAATGCAATATTGGAAAATTAAGTAGCAGGGACAGAGCCAGAAGCTTAACTTGGGGGGGCCAAACCTTATGTAAATTTTTTTAACAGCGGCCAACCCTCCAACAGGTCTAATTTATTGAATGGTTGTTACTTGTTATATAATACAGAGTTTTTACAATAATTTGTGGGGCCATGTCCCTCCTAGGCCTCAACTTAGCTTCGCCACTATTACAAAGTGTGGGCCACATGGTGAGAGCCATCTCTAGAGTTTGTATGGGCCACATTTATTGAATCCAACAAGCAGGAGAAAATTGTTGAGCAAAGCTAAATGCTACATTATGCAACACAATGTCACATGACCTATGGGGGAGAACATGACATTCCGTTCCACATCGGCTGGGTAAGAAATGTACTTGAGGTATATTAGTGAGCTTATATCCCTTCCTAGTAATAATGTTTTAAAGTTGATGGTCTAGCCCAAAGTGGACAATAACCAAACCAAACTAAGCCTTTGTCCCAATCAATTGGGATTGATTACATAAATCTTTTCACGCCATTCTATTATGTTAAGAGCCATATCTTAAGTTAGTTTTAATAGATTCATATCTTTTCTTAATACAACATCTCATGTCAATTTAGGTCTGCCCCTCAGAATGGTAAAACTTCTCCCTTTTTAAATGTCTTGACTATTCTTTTGGGATCTGAGAAGAAGTTAACTTTCTGCTACTTCCAGGTTCCAAACAATTTTTCTGCAGAAGCACATTGCTTCATCAACCCTCACAAAATTAGAACTAAGAATTCATGAATATTTAATGGTCGGGTTTTTTACCAAAAGAAAAAATTAATATTGTTCACCCTTTCCAGCTTCCAGTACAAATGAGGGTTCAAGTTCACTGCAGATGTATGGCTCTGGAGAATAGTAAAGCACAACTGCATACTCTGCTGAAGCCAATAACGAATGTAATTCCAGAGGTCTATTCCATAGTCTAGTCATAGGAGACTGTTTTACCGTTCACGATCAAATACATGTCCAGCTTTTGTGTGTTTAGCCACATTGGAATAGAGGTTGATTAGAGTGCTTTAGCTTTTGGAACCTCCAAATCATGTTCACCAAAATAGGCCACTAAAACATAGATTTGCTAGCAAAGAATAGGTACAACTATTTTGAGTGCTTCTGATGGAGTTAGGCTATTTGTTTGTTCTTTACATTCTTTCCGGCATAATAATCTCTTTCCCCATTCCCCTCTTTTGTCTTTCTTTTACGTTATTTCAGTTGTTAAGGGTAAACCATTTTCTGGTGTGTCATTTTGCCTTTTCTCCTGTATATTCTCCTGGAAACGAGGAATTTCTAAGAAGGATATTATTTAGTTAGTGAAGACAACTAAAATCTAGAAGTATCTAAATAGACTTCCATTAATTATTGTTTTATGCGTATCAAGATTACCTGTCATATTTCCTGAATGAATAGAAAAAATATCAACCATGTTAATACTTTCAGCTTCACCAACTTGAAGAATTTCAGAGTACTCGTCATGGACATTGTTGTCTCGTTTGAATGAAGCAGCTTCTTCAGGCACCCAGTCTTCTGGTCTCTCAGTTCTTGGACTGAGTTATATAAAACAGATCAAAAGCCGAATGTCAATGCATTAATTAAAACATTTCCATCATTAAAGTACGAACAAAACACATGTGCATGAAAGATAAACTAACTAATTAACTTACAGAGGAAGAGACAAGTAGGGCCAACGCTTGTCCTGAGCATAAGCATGTATCATCAATAACCCAAATTGGAGCACCGTCAACAAGGCTTCCCATAGGGTTACAACATTTGGAGTCCATACCTGCAAAATACCGAGAAAGTTTTAATCATTAATTTCTCGTTATGTGAAGCCACAGTAAATAATTAGGGTGTCCTTAAATGTTCAAAAAGATTTTTATGCTTGAAAGTGGAAAATGTAAAAGAATTCAGCTATTGTTTCCAACATCAATTGAAATGCTTCATTTTAAGGAACTGATCAACCTGTTTCTCATTAGAGAGTCCATGCCCCAAACTGTAGAAGATAATATCATTTGCAATCATTCTACAGATATGCATGTGCATTATTGTGTGCAGAGTTCAGAGCACAAGCCAAAGGGGAAATTACAAAGTAGTATGTAGTAATGAATTGAAGGCAAGTATTCAATAAAAGATATTTGAAAATTGAAAGTAATCGCATGTTGACTTCTCAGCCTGAGCACAACGTTTAGCACATGTCCAACATGTTCAATTTTCTGCTCTGTACACATAGTGATATATGCAATATACGCTGTACAACTAGGGCCAAGGAATAGTAGAGCTGGAAAATGTAAATAACGACAAATATTTTGTTCTTTACATCGATCAGTTCTCTCAATGCAAGTACACTCAATTATTGATATGTTCTTCTAATTAGAGCTCCAAAGGTATGAATTGGTTCCCATCTAGTAAATCAAATCCAAAAACATTCTAGAAACCAATCACATCTTAGTAAGTAAAACAATACATACGAGTGTATTATTTGCATATGCAAGAACATATGAAAAACATGGGTCAGTAGACATGCGACATAGGTGCATCACCTTAAACCCTCAGGTCCCTCACATTAAAAATTGAGAGAGAGAGAGAGAGAGAGATCCATTAAAATATGGACTAGAACTTAGAAGTTTAAGCCGTATGTTATGAACCAAAAGAGTCGTTTCATCATTGTTGTTGAATGGATATACCGTATCGAGCACCATAATTGTTCCACAAATTTCTTGAATCAAAACAAACAATGGGAGAAACCAAGATCGCATAATCAAGAAGATAGTTACGAAATATCACCTCTAAGATTATATATAACCAAATATAAGCCCAAAAAGACCAAAATAGCTCTACTAGCCAAACTCCTACATCTGATATCTTTTTCAACTCTCCAGCTTTTGGTACCACAACACAAACAGCATGAATGGGAAATAGGTCAAATGCAGCAGAACCAACAAGTGTTCCAGGACCCAAACCTGTGAATCAAGTAGATTTTTTAAAGATTTTACAAATGTAAGCTCAAAGGTAAGATCTTAAACTAATTTTATTTATATTCCAAGGCAACATGAAACAAAAGTGGCATGCAAGTGTTCCCAGAAGTAATCAGCGAGCACTCAGATGTTGATTTACATCGATCCATTTACACTTAATAAGATGTGCTTCTTGAAAACATATAGTCAATAAACATCAAACAATTATTCACCAGCTAATGGCCAATGAAAAATGAGTTGAGTGAAAAGAAGACCGAAAGTTATTAATTTGGTTAACATATATTGGATGGTTTTTTTAGTGGGCCCCACCAGTGTCCAAGTGAATGCTGCAACATCAGTTTGCTTTAGGCCCATTTTTGGCCTAAAAAGCAATGCTCATTACCAAAACATGCAGGAGGGATTTAGTTTACATCTCAATCACAAACAGTTCTGATTGGACCCACATAGTTAGCCAAAGCTCACAAATATGACCTCTGTAATAGATAACATTGAGTTTCTACATATATGCATACAAGCAAATGTATGCTGCTGCATTTTTTCCGTGTGCGCGAATAGGGTGAGGTGGGGTGTTGCTGGAAGGAAGTTCTTCCACATTTCTTTCAATACATTCAAGGTTAGTGAACAAGCAAATCACCATATGGTGACAGATGAGCTAACATAACAATGCTGTGTTCACAAGTTGGTTGCATCAATAAAGGACAGTCAACAGACCAGCGTTTAATCAGTTCACCATCTATAGTTAAATTTAAAAGACATAAAGAAAAATATAATTACAGAGAGAGAGAGAGAGAGAGAGAGAGAGAGTTTAATAGACTCTAAGAAAGTATGAATCATAGACTAGAGTCAAACAACATGGTAAAAATATAAAGAACAATAATCAAGGTACCAAGAACAAAATGGGGAAATAAAAAAGCTTCAGACACAATATAAAGAAAAATATTATTATGATGGTAATGGTAACTGATTTTGATGAGCATAGAAAGTTAGCCGTCATAACCTGGATCATAGAGATATACAAAAGTTGGGTGGGATAATTTGGAAGAACAGTGGGCATCACAAGTAATTCAATAAGAAAGGCGCATATTTCCGAATTATATTGTTACTTTTGCAGATAAGCAAATCCCTCTCTATATTTGAATAGACACTAAATTGAGAGCCAGAATGTGAAACAAACCTCCAGCATACAAGTCCCCAAGGTTCCGTATGGCATCAAGGGTAGCCAAAGAGATTTGGGGGAAGCTAGTCCCAAACGCCAATAGAGTGATGTCGGCAATTGTGTAATTCCACACCTTTTCATGTCTAACGAATTGGGTATTTGTTGAAGGATCTATTTCCACCAGAGTCTGCGTATGCTTAACAATATTTTCCATAGACCGGAAGAACCGAGCAGTTATAGCTGATAATCCAATGAAGCAATAAGCAATACCAAGAAAACAAAAAATGGCCTCTAATTCATCCCCAAGGGCTGTTTCACCTGGAAGCATCAAGTAGTTTTCATATTTTCCACGCCCTAAAGTATTGGAAATATGTATGTTGTGGGCAGAATGGTTGTGCATGGAAACCATTTTAAGCAGGTCGAATTTCACTGCCCAAGCATATACAGGATCAGATGTCGCAAAGTAATTACATACCTGGTTTTTTTTTTTTTTTTAAAAGGTGCAGTTAGTAACTAACAAAAATAATGTGCACATATACCACTCTTAGGTCTGAACACACCTCTGGTGAGCCTTACAGTTTTTGTGGGATCCACCCCCATGTAAGAGGAATGTATCCAAATCTATGAATAGTATCTATTCACTTAGCAGGACTCAGTAACTAAAACCATCAGCCGAGAATCGGAAAATCCAGGAAAATATTGCATTTTATCATAGATACTTAAACTAAAAATCTTCAATTTACAGAATCTATAAATGATTGTTTATAAGTGACCGCTTCATTCAAACTCAATAACGTATATATTTGGCTTCGTATGTGCAAGATTTTTCAGTAGCAAGAGCGAGATGGAGGGATTCAATAGGGATTCAATAAGCATGGTGGATCAATAAACAAACTCTACGCTTACATATGATCTACAAATACTTATTCTAAACAGAGAAGTTCACTTGTATCCCAATTGAATTGGGATACAAGTTTATAAAGCATCAGTCGAGAATCACAATCCAGGAAAATGTTGCATTTTATCATCAATACTCTACTAGATAAAAAAGTGAGTAGTGAGTGAACAAATTCGAACTCTCGGAAACAACCAAAACAATTGATAGAAACAGATGGCTTGAATGAGACCCAAAATAGATCTGCAAGGCCAGAGAGAGAGAGAGGTCTTGTCGAACTCGCATCGCCTCAAAACGCTGTTTGGCCTTTTTCCTATTTGAGTCAACAGTGACAGATGTAACAACGAAGAAGCAAAGTTGAAGAACGCATGGCGAAAACGAAGCCTACAAAAGCCGCCCAAACCGACAGAAACGTGGCTAAGAGGAAGCGTTGAAGGCAAACAAACACCAATTGAATGCATGGCGAAACGAAGCCTACAAAAGCCGCACAAACCGATAGAAACGTGGCTAAGAGGAAGCCAAGCGTCTTTTAGA